>BLBF01000026.1:23598937-23629884 GCA_015471245.1 Laticauda colubrina
AAGGTATCTCTGCCCATCCCACAGCTATTACCCATCCCAAAGGTATCACTGCCCATCCCAAAGTTATCCCTGCCCATCCCACAAGCATTCAAAGGCTTAAACCATTTCTAAAAGTTTCCACCAAGACTTTATTTAATAAAATAAATGAAGCAAGTGTGTGAAGCAAAGATAATCTTTATTAATAACAAGTTGTAAAAGAGAAATGACCCAAGTCAAGTGTCCAAAGCAAAAATCAAGTCAACAGGTAGGCACCCAGTCTCTGGCACTCTTCTTGGTCACTCGGAGGCTTGCCCAGTCTCAGGGGTGAAGAGTCCAGGTAGTGGAGGTGGCTGCTGCTGGAGTGCTGGTCTGAAGCGCCACTGGGGTGCCTCGCCCCGAGAGGACAACAGGGGACAGTGTGTTGAGGAAGCTCTCAGACAGCTGGCTCAGCCCCATGATGTTGAGAGCCCCTTCCTCCATGACATGGGGTGTCAGCCCCAATACCAATGACAGATGAACTGAGGCCGGGCTTGGCTGTGGGGTGGAGGAAGGAGCAATGTAGTGGGGCTGTCTGGTCTGCAGCTGGGTGAGGACTGGCGTCGGTGGCATCGGTGGCATGGGTGGCATCGGTGGCGTGGGTGGCATCGGTGGCATCAGTGGCACCGGTGGCATTCGATGTACCTGTGCCTGGACTGGGAAGGGCTGCCTGTGCTGCTGGACCTCCTGGTAGCCATAGCCTTGGTAGGTGAGGGCCTGTGGAAAGCCTTGGAAGGGCAGTGACATCACCTGGGGTGGAGGAGCAGGCCTGGACTGGGTGGGAGCAGGTTCATCTTGGTCTGGAGGGTTGTGAAGAAGATCGGTGATCCTGTCCTTCACCACCTGGTACTGGGGTTCCGCCATGTTCATGAGGGTCTGGTTGACATAGGTGAGGAAGGGCTTGCGGTTGGAGGATGGGGCTTCGGTGTGTACCAGCTGAGAGAGGAGATCTACGCTGCTCCTGATGGTGTCTCTTATCTCCAGCAGGACAGTGTGGCTCTGCCCCTCCAGTTTGCCTTTCTGTGGAGGTGGAGCTGGGGGTGGATGCGGGTTGGGCTCTGGTGGAAGTGCCGTCTCCTTTCTCCCACTGCGTCAGGGAGTCCTCCACGCGCTCCGCCATGGGTAGTGCAGCTGTCGGGGGGGGTCTCCGTCGTGGCACGCTCCACAGACACCTGCCTGGAGACAGGAGCTGACTCTCTGCCAGAAGAGGACTGGCTCTCAGCAGGCTGCCTGAGAGAGGGGGTTGTGAGAGGGGCTGCTCCTCGGTGGCGGATCTCACCCTCCTGGAAGCTGCACCTGGCCATCACGTAGGTCTCTCTGTCCATCAGCTTGACAGCGGCCTGGCCAGATTTCTTGAGGTGCAGCTTCCCGTACCAGGTGTGCATTTGCTTCCACCAGCCGAGTAGCACCTCTGAAGTGTAGCCCAGGCTCTCCGCCTTCTCTCTCCAAGCAGCCTGCTTCCTTTTGGTGTCGTGATAGAGCCTGTGTCCCTTCCACCATAGATACTCGTTCTCCCTCAGCCACTCCAGCACCTCCTCCTCATGTTCCTCTTCTATGTTGTATTGCCTCCTCTCCCGTTCACGCTTCTGCCTCTTCCTCCCTTTGGCAGGGCCATATGGGCCCTCATCAGAAGGGCTTCGAGGTTGTAGGGGCTGCTCCTCCACACCACCACCACCACCACCAGCAGCAACAACAGTAGCAGCAAAAGCAGGACCAGCAGCAGCAGCACCAGCAGCACCAGCAGGACCAGGAGCAGGACCAGGAGCACCAGCAGGACCAGCAGGACCAGGAGCAGTGCCAGCAGAGTAAGCACCAGCAGAAGCACCAGCACCAGGAGCAGTGCCAGCAGAGTAAGCACCAGCAGAAGCACCACCACCAGAAGTCCCAGCACCAGAAGATTGAGGCCAGGCAGCAGAAGCCCCAGCAGAAGCAGACTCAGGGCCAGGGGGTGGGAGGGTGGCCCTGTCCCTCTTGCCAGGGCTGGCAGCAGATGGCAGAGGCTTCCGTTTCTTCCCCATGGTTGTTGGGTTGCTGGCTGGCTGGAGAACTGTGTCTGGAAGCAGGTCTTTCCTCAGAATGGTGACCTGCTTGGGAGCTGCTTCCCTTTATATCCGCAGGGCTGACGCAATGCATCCTCCCCGCATGCGCAGTGAACGCTAGGCTTCCGCTAGGCATCCGCTAAGCTTCCGCTCTGCATCCGCTTCATCCGCTGTGCATCCGCTGTGCATCCGCTTCATCCGCTTGGCGTCTGCTCTGCATCCGCTCTTTCCGTTCCGTGTCCGCTTTGCTGCGCTCCCCCGGAAGCCATCCGCTGCCATCCGCTTCCATCCGCTAGGCTTCCATGGAGCATCTGCTTTCCATCCGCCCTACATCCTCCCCCCGTCCATTCCTTTCCGTGTTGTCCGCTCTGGTTATGCAAATTTTTGCCCCTTTTGAGAGCGGATAACAATGGATGAAACATTTTTCTTGTCTGCTGTGTCCTTTTTACAAACGTTTTGCATCCGTCGGCCAGTGTGACAGGAACTTTAGTTCTGTAAAAAGCAGATTTGTTGATTTATTGTGCCATTAAGTCAGTGTTGATAACTGTCTAGATTTGGCAAGATTTCAGAAGTGGTTTTCCATTACCTTCTTCCTAGAGCTGAGTAAGAGAGTGAATGGGCCACAGTTATTCATTTGGTTTTGTAGTTAAGGCAAAACTAGAAGTCACAATCTTCTAACATGAAAGAAATCAAATTCACCTATTATGTTTTCCATGGTTACCTCTAACCAACTAACTTATAAAATTCCCAATTCTTATCAGCAGTGGCAATAGAACTTGTGACTTGTCTGTAGTTCTTTCTATGGAATAGATAAACCATTGGTTTCAGCTAAGAAAATTCCTCACTATCCAAGGAATCACTCAGATAAAAGAAGCATCAGACAAAATATAACTCTATCCTTTGATAGAAAGGATGGTATTAAAAGGGATTACTCCCAATTGATCTCTGAAAAATCTGCAAAAATATCTTTCAAATTCATTAAGAAAAATTATTCTCTTAAATTGGGCTGTTGAGGTTCAGAAAACGTGGATGAAATGTAATGGAAAATAAATGATATTTTTATATTAAAGAACTATACTTCAAAGCTAAATATACCTGTTCTCTTTGTGATGAAATTCAGTTGTGTAATTTGATGTTCCTTTGTAAAATAAATTCCAATCTTATATTATTAATAAAAGAAAATATTTGTAGCTCAGGATTGAACTGTGAGTGCTCTCTGAATCTGGTATGCCACAAAAGTGACCATCAAGTACCCTACAATCTTGTATTATGATTTACAGTTAGAAGTATGTGTTGTAAATGAACTAATAATATTGTGTTTATTTCCACAGAAAATTGCAGGCTGTATCAAATATTTTCGAAAGTCAGAGGCTCCATCTATTCCTTCCCAAGGGCAAGCATTTGGTTATGAAGAGGCTGAAGATGGGACACTTATAAAATTTAGCCAGCCTGAAAGAGACACTACTTTGGGACCAGCGTACTATCAAGCAGTATATGTAAGTAATTTTAAAAAATGGGACACTGTTCTTGGTTCCATAGGATTATAAAGTTGATACTCAGAGCTTCTGGAACCCAAGAGTCCTAAATTATCAAGTATGTATGCTAAACTAGAAATAAGTGATTTTTTACATTAAAAAATAGCTTTCCATTTCTTAATTCTTATTATCCAATGCATTTGTCAAGCGAGATTATAGAGTTCTTTCTATTTATGATACTTTACTTTTCATTGGGAAACTCAGTAGCTTTGGACAGTCAGTTACAGTATCCCTGAGTTTTTGTGCTTGCAATGTTTAGCTTGAACTAACCTCTCCAAAGTCCTGAAGACTTTCTCTTAAAGTACTATGTGGCTTCCCGACCAAATTTTAGGCATTCCTTTACATTTATTTATAGATATAGTCCTCAACTTATAACCATTTATGTAGTGACTGTTTGAAGTTAACAATGGCAGTGAAAAAAGTGACATGATCGTTTTTCACACTTTTAAGTGTTGCAGCATCCCCATGGCCACGTGATCAAAATTTGGATGGTTGGCAACTGGCACATATTTATGATGATTGCAGTATCCCAGAGTCATGTGATCTCCTTTTGCAACCTTCTGACAATGGAAATCAACGGGGAGGCCAGATTCACTAAATAAACATGTTACTGATTAAACAGCTCCAGTGAATCATTTAACAACTATGACAAAAAGGTCATAAAATGAGGCAAAACTTATCTAGCAATTGTGTTACTTAGCAACTGACACTTTGATTCAATTATGGTTGCAAGTCAAGGAGTATCTGCATTCTAGGATTTTGTTCACAGATTGGATTCTTTCTATTTTTTAGATTCCAATCAACTGATTCAATTTTTTTTCTGATGACTATCCCACTTGTTCTCAGTAAAATCTTTAGCTCTTCATTAAATCTAAGATATTTGTTCTTATACATAAGCCTGTGAGTTGTTACACTTCTATGCTTTTTTCAATCTACCCTTGACCAGTTGCATTGACCTTATGTATAGATACTTGAATATTTTTGCTTAGCTTGATATTGTAGCCAGGCATCCTCTATGTATAGCCTTGCTTTATGTTATTTTATTTTAATCAGGAGTTATTAATTAAATTAATATTAATGTATTTCCTGTCCCTGTCTTAGCCTTTTTTGGAGTATTGTTTCTGGCATACTATAGACATACATGCACATTTAAGTCTACAATACTTACAACCATGTATCACTGGCACAAATTCATAGTGGGCTAGTGGTAGAAATCTTTAGTATTAATTTCAAGTAAAATTAGAAGAATAGGTTGACAATGTGGGGAAGATAGAAGTTTTTCTATGTGTGTTTATGTGTGCGTTCTTGCCTACTCCTCATTTTTAGGAAGGATTGACTTAAATTCTGAACCATTTTGCTAGCTATCTCTGTAGAAATACCCTTTGTACATTAATAAATACTTAGAAGACTTGTCAAAGGCCTAGAAGTCTTGTCAGAAGCTTTGAAGCATCCATGACAAATATTCAAGCAACTGCAACTGTTTCATGGAATTGAGAAATGGGTCCAAAAGAGTCACTTTGCTCACTGAATTATTTTCATAGAGCTAATTATTTCTGTGTGTAATGAAATAATTAAAAAAAACGTTTGTAGCTACTTCATTGTATATAATTGCTTTCAATATTTATTTTTACTTTAGAACTTAGATAATGTAGAATATATATTTATTTACTAAATATATATGCTTTGGTCTGATATTTTCTCAGATCTTAAATCTACAGGTTTTTTATTCAACAAAAGATTTTACTCTGAAAGTGCATATATTGCATATTTAGCATTTTGTGTAAGTCCTGAAGCAACCACAAAAAATATTTCACAAGCTACATCTTTAACAATAGAGAACAATAATACAAGCACTTTGTGCTTAACTAAAATAAATATGATATTATCTTGATATTCTGCTTGTAATTCTATGAGCTGTAGATGAAAAGTAAATAGTGGTATTCTGTTATTCTGTTTCTGTCTATTGTCAAATCAGTTCCAAGGGAGAAAAGATTGACCACCAATAGAACTTCATTAGTTGTTGCCTACAACTTAGATGTTTGGCGTCTGTGGAGATTCTCAGTCATCCAGTTCATGGTTGTCCCAAAGGTGCTTTTTCAAGGGGCAACTGGGCTTTCGGGTTTTTCTTTGAAGAAGTTTCACTTCTCATCCAAGAAGCTTTTTTATCTCTGACTGGTGGGGAATGGAAGGATTAACACTGCTGCAGATAGCTGGTTATTTGCATTCTTAGCTCTTAAATCATTCAATCCCATTCTTACTAAGACGACTTTGCCCTTTCTCAGATAGTGAATGGAAGGCCCATATTTGCACACAATCACCAAATCTGCAGCAGGTTCCAAAAGCCACAAGTTACAGGAAGACAATGATGCCAATATAGGAACCAGATCCAATAAAACTCAGATGTCTACTTTGCCCTCACAACAGCACCATTATTACAGGCCCCAGCAAATACACTCACAGGATTAGATGCATATTTTCCTGCTCTTCCTCCAGTGTATTATATACCATCATTTGCCAACAATGCCCCTTTGGATTTTGCATAGGACACATGGGACAAAAGAATCAACATACACAAGTTTGAGATCAGGATTGAAACCAATTCTAAAGTAATTCTAAGCTCTCCGTGGCAAATCCCAAAGTGATCTTTTTTTAGAAAAGAAAATCACAGTACCATTGAGCAAGAAATAGTTTAATTTCCATAAATGAAAAGTTTTCAGCAACCTTTGAAAATCTCAACAGACAGAACAGTGTTTGAATGCATTACAATTGTATCTTGCAACTACATAGCCAAACTGCCACACCAACTAGTCCTCTGTGCATATGATGCAATGAGTGGCAGCTCACTAAGGCTTCGATCTTTTAATAACATTTATTGCTTACAAACAAAAATCCACTTCTTACTTATAAGTTTTCAGGCAGTGCATTAGAGGGCAGCAAAGTCATTCAATGGAGCTGCATGAATTTGGGACTGTAAAATATTTAGCGATGGAAAATTGCCTGCATTAGATATTGCAAAAGAAAAATCAAATCTTTCAGCTTTTAAAAAGATTAAGGATATCTTATTAAGAATTAAATGATTCTATTGATGCATCAGTGTTTTATTTTATATTTATGAATTATGTTACTGGCTTTTTATTAAATGTTTATTTCTTATAATATTCCATAGTTATCGAGTATTATTACTGATTGCAATGTTTATGCCCAGGTTTCATCTTGCTTATTGCCACTCCTTGATTTCACTGCAGAACAGGAAGAATTGTGGTTGCAAAATATGGAGTGGAAAAAGATGCTATAAGTCCTGCTTTGTCTTGAAATCATACATATTATAAAAATGGTGGGCTACAGAGCCTAAATAGATACTATAGAGTAGTGGTTCCCAAAGTGGGAGGTACAGCCCCCTGGAAGGCGGTGGGATGCCTTAGGGGGGCTCTAAGAGGCAAGGGGGCTGGCAAGGGGGCGTTCGAGGTGCAGGCCCCACAGGCTCACTGACTGCTGGCCACGCAGCCCAATGACTGTTTCATCGCTCCATAGCTGGTGCCTCAAATGTGGAACCTACGCACGGCAAGCCTTGCCAAGCCTGAAGGGGAAGGTGGGAGGTGGCAGAAAGGGGGCACCTTAGCTTGCAGGCTGCTGTCTCCCGTGGAAGAGGTGGAGGTGCACCAGAAGGCCCGAAAGCAAAACCCTCCCAAGGTATGCAGTGGAAGGGGTGGGTGGTCCAGCGTTTGGCCCTCCTTCCCCAGAGGAGAACAAGGGAGCGCACAGCGCCCGCCTGGCCTCTGCCTCTCCAGCCAGCCGGGCTTGCACGCAGGATGCAGGTGGGTGCAGCTGCAGCTCTCCAAGGCATGTGGCTTGGTTCGGTTTGGCTCTATGTGGCCAGCCCAGACCTAGAACCTAGCCTCCCTCTGCAGCCCAGTTCTTCAGAATGAGCTCTGTACTTTCTTGGTTGCTTAGTTTCCAAGTGATCATTCGCTCCACCTCCGCCGTTCCCTCCACCTGCTTCTACATGCCTTCCTCTTCCTGGGCAGAGTATAAAGATGGGTGGAGTACTTCCCCAAAGTTGGGAGTCTCTGAGCATGTGCAGAACACCTCCCCTGGCCTGATGGAAGTGGACCTTGGGTGGAAGCAAAGAGGGTCAAGTCGGCCGCATCGCTGTCCCAGGGATGTTGGCATTGCAAAATTGGATGCCAAAGAAAGAACTGGGGCAGGGGGCTGGAGAAAGGGCAGAAGGGCAGCTGCATTAAGGAGCAGGAAAATCTTAGCCATGGTTTATTGACTAAGCTGGAATCAAACAGCATGCTAAACCTTAACCAGAATGGCTGGGTTGATACATTCAGCCCGTGTTTCTCAACTTTGGCAACTTGTGTGGACTTCAATTCCCACTCTGGCTTTGCTTTACTTTCCCAAAGTGCCGCCGCTGTCACATTCTGTCTGTCTGTCCGTCCATTCGTATGTACATACATACATCCAAAAGGTCTACCTTCCTTCCTACCTGCCTACCTGTCTTTCTGCCTACCTACCTACCTAACAATATAGATCTATCTAGCTGTCTGTCTGTCTGTCCGTCCATCCATCCATCCATCCATCCATCCATCCATCCATCCAAAAGGTCTGCCTGCCTACCTGCCCGCCCATCTTTATGCTACCTACCTATCTACCTACCAATATAGATCTATCTATCTACCTTCCTACTTATCTACCAATCAACCTACCTACCTACCTATCCATACATTCATCCAAAAGGTTTGCCAGCCTGCCTGCCTTCCTACGTACCTACCTACCAATCTATCCACCTACCTACCTGTGTCTCTGTCTCTGTCTCTGTCTCTGTCTCTGTCTCTGTCTCTGTCTCTCTCTCTCTCTCTCTCCATCCATGTTCAAAGCGTCAGCCCTGCAGGCACATCGAGACAGTAGAGCAAAGCCAGTCTGGGAGGGAGAGAGAGAGAGACCGAGACCTAATGCATCAGATTGAAGTGAGGCCTAGTTTAGACTGAGGCCTTTTTCCACATTGAAACATCTTTGGCTTTTATTAAAGGTTTTGTGGATGAAACATGGTTAAGACTATCAGGAAACTCTCACATTTTGTTGAGGCTTGAAACAGGATCCATTGGACCAGATCTCCACCCTAAAAATTACTTTTCCCCAATGTATTACGGTGCCAATTTTGAAGAAGGCAAAACCAAAATGTACTGGTAAATTACAAGGAGAACATACACACACACATACTCCCTTCTAACCCTGCTGGAGCAGGTGATAGGACTAGATTAGATATTTCATTATCTTTCTCCTCCTTCCCTCCCTCCCTCCTTTATTTCTTTTTCTTTCTGTCCCTTCCATCCATCCCCCCCTCTTTCATTGTCCCTTTTTCTTTCTTTCCCTTTTCTCTTTCTTTTCTTCCTTTTCTCTTTCTCTTTCTTTTCTTTCTCTTTCTCTTTTCCTCTCTCAGGCTCACCCCATTGACTTGACTTGCTTGGGCAAGTCCCTCCAGTGCAGTGGGCTCAATGGGGTGAAGCTGCGGGGCCGGCACCTAAAATGCGGCAGTGGCGGCATGTTTGAAAAGTAGAGCAAAGCCAGAGGTCGGTAATTTTTGCTGCAAAGAATCACAAAAGCTTCTGGGTTGTGCAGAAGAAGGGACACACATGTCAATGCAATTCAGCAACATAAAATAGATACAAATAAAACAAATCAACAAGAATCGGCAAAGCATCTCTGATTAGAGTTTATTCACTACTAGAATTTAATCAGAGATGCTTTGCCGATTCTAGTCCAATGACCTGCTCCAGCAGGGTTAGAAGGGCGTGTGTGTATATGTGTGTGCATGGATGTCAAAACTCCAAAAATAGGTCAAGTATCTCTGGGGAGGCCAGTCATAAATTAGAACACTTGCTAAACAATCAGCCATTAAGTGAGGACCACTTGTTTGCCAGTCACCTGGCCATGCCCACCCAGTCACATGACCACCGAGCCACACCTACCCAGTCACGTGACCAGCGAGCCACACCCTCAAATTAGGCCACGCCCACAGAAATTTGAATCCCACCCCTGGGTGGGGGGCACTGAAGATGATTTTGTAGCACCAAGGGGGGTGTGAACTGAAAAAGTTTGGGAGCCACTGCTGTAGAGTTTCCTGAGAAAGGACAGGAAATAAAACATGCACTTAGTTATCTGAAAGATTACTTATGTTGTTTCAGATGAATTGTTTTTTTAAAATCAGAACATAAACTTTCCTCAAATCTGCTAGATTTTAGACATAAATTCAAGCAGGGCAAAAGTCTAAAATTTGCTAAAGCATCTATGACTTTGCTATTGTTGTTGATTATGAAGTCAAACACTAAAAACCAATTCTTGATTTCTATCCAAATTGTTGCATAACACCAAAAATCGGTATGGTATCTAGATTATTCCTCCTCCTCCTCCTCCTCCTCCTCCTCCTCCTCCTCTCAGGACAGATTTATCAACAAGCTGGTTAAAAATACAAATGGGACAGCCATTGATTTGCACTTCAACTGTGTGTGGGTTTAATGTGCCTGAACCACAATGAATTCTACTTGGACCAGGAAGAGCCATAGTTAACCATAGGGTTCAATACATTAGTTTGGGACAATGACTTTCTATCTGCCCATCCTATTTCACAAAGTTGTTTGCAACTTCTAGCCCAAGGAAAAAATACAAATAGGTCATGGAGGTGAAGTTGTCCTCATGTAGCAAATCTAGTATAGTATCATATAATATTTTGATTTATTCTTTTATTGTAGACAGTGAGCATCTTACTGTTATGAGTATTTCAAACCAGCATTAAGGGAAAAACCTATGTAGGATGTAGGTTTTTTTTTAACTATATTGGAAGACTACATCCCATCCAGAATTACTTTTGTGAGACTAGCAGTTACATAACATATTCTACCTGACACACCTTATATTTTTTATTTTTGTTTTGGAGAACTGTACAGTATATACAATTATGACAATAATTCGAAGTGCGTGCAGCTGGATGCTTTTAGTAATAGAAGACATTTCATGTTTCTGAAAGCTTTTTTTCCAGTATTTTGAAATATGATTAAATACTTATTTCCACCTGAGGCAGTATGGGATGTAATCTGAAATCTGTGTAGTCTATCTTACATATTCATGCTAGGAATGCTGACACTGATAAATTACCTAATGTTGGAAACATGCTGGGAAATACCTGGGCTGCTGCTGTAGCACTGAAAAGACAGTCCATTAGTGGCAGAATTAATGCACTCTGGGACTTTTAATTCTTCATGGAATCTATTTCCATATTTAATTACTGGAAAGTCATGGAAGAAAGTTCTAAAGCACCTTCATCCATTTTTATTGTCAATGGGAGTGTTGATTAGCAATTATTCAAGTTATATTGCAATGTTCACTTAAAATAATGCACCTCCTTGCTGAGTTTGCTTCAATTAAACCATATTTTATTTGTTAATGACATAGCAAGATGACAGCGACCTTGAAGTTGGGATTGTCAACATTTCTTGGCAAAAGAGGATGATGACTTAGAGTTAAGAGGGCATCCATTTATTCTGCAGTCGGTATTTTTAAAAGGTTTTTTTTTTTTTAAAATCCATTAGGGATTAGGATTTTATGTGAGTAATGCACAGGTTAGTGAGTTAAGTATCAGTCAGTTTTATATTATTTTTAATGCTAAGATTAACCTGAATATTGGGAAGGAAACAATTATATTCAGTGTATTGAATCTGAGAAAGAATAGCTTGTTGCCAGAGTGCTTCTTAAAATTGCTTTCAGAACTCAATTGCTAAAAATGCTTTTTGTAAATGTCACAAACAGATATTGACTGAAATGTTCTTTCATAGATACGAAATTTAGTTATTGGATTTTTAGGTTTGTAATGAAACAAAATGCATATTTTCATAACAGCAGAAAAAAACTTATAGAATCAACCCTTTAACATCAAACCTTTTTTCAGCAAAAGCTGAAGCAACATTTTGTAGCAAATAAATGCACAAAAAGCAAATAATATATAACCCATGTTTTTTAAATCTTTGATACTATATAGTTAGCTGCTGCCAGAGAGTTGCTGTTAGTCTTCTGCTATAGCAAAAAGATACTAGATAAAAGATTTGTTGGGCCTTAGTGCTAATATAGATATTATGATGTATGCTTTATTAAGTTTTTTTATTAAGTATAACAAGTACACATAACTTTATACAGGAAATTTTGGGGGGAATAATAATGTAAGAAAATGAATAAGGAGGTACATTAGTTGAGTATAATTCAGTTATTTTTACATTGCCAAAGCTTGCAGCAAAGATGGTTATCGTGTATTTTCCAGAAGCAAATTTTTCAGTACTATTAAACTAATACTGCTATCATTCTATATTTCGGTTTATTCTCCTACTATCAAAAGATTATTATGGAAATTTACCAGTAAAAGTCAAAAGAATATACGCAACTGTCCTTTTAATTTCTTTAGTTAGGCTAGTTTTTTTAAAAAAAATACACTTTCACAATATTTTCTCTCTCTTCTTCTCCCTCTTTCTCTGTGTGTATATGTGCATGTAGGGGTGTGTGTGTGTGTTTTACCATAATTACCACAGGAAGAAGCAAAGTAGTACTGAGATTTACAAAGAAACAGCTATTAAATTGTTTGATGAAGGGGTGCCATTTAATTGATCAGCCTATTTGAAGCATAGGATTGATCTAAGTGAGTTGCAGAACATAGCGGAGAAGTTCTGAACTGGTGAAATAGGTTTCAGCCATTCAGAATTCAGAAGGAAATATAACATTATTTTAAATAGCTTTTTTTTATTTTTCAAAAAGCCTTATGGCTCTAAATGAAATCTTTTTTTCATTTAGACATGGTTTTGTAATTGTTATATAGTTGCATTGAATGAGTGAATTATTGAGATGTATTTTTTTCTAAATTCATAACAAAATGCTTCTTACATGTAGAAAATATGATCTAGAAAGGAACAGGCTAGTCTTACCTAGAATAGGAGATAGATCTTCCCCTTCTTTTTTGTTACAAAGACCACTGTGTTCTTCAGTAGAAAGGGGAGGATGGGTTTAAGGTTGTGTCGCACATTGCCTATAGAGCTGCAGAAAAAAAAGTACTGCTCACATAACCATGGAGAGCTTTGCTTGCTGTTTCTGCCAGTCTGATTATCACTCTTATCAGGTGATTTTGGCAGAATGAATTTGCTATTTGCCCATTATCGTTAGCTGTTTGAAATTAATTACTTGTTCTCCAGCCAGCGATTGCCCTGCTGCTAATTATTTGTTTTTCAGTCAGCATTTTGCAACTGAATTATTTAAAAGAGAATGTGTCCTCTCTTCACCTACATATGTGAACACATTGCATGTGCAAAATCTTCACTCAAACCCTACAAAAAGCATTGCCACAGAGTGGGGGTGTCCAACTCGATTTCACTGAGGGCCGCACCAGGGTTGTGTTTGACCTCGGGGAACTGGATAGATGTAACCAGGGTGGGTATGGCCAGCTTGATGTCACTCATGTTACCTGTGCTGGTCTGGGCGGGGCTGGGGGAGATCCTCCTGCAGCCCTCTGCCAGCAAAAACAGAGCCCAAGAGGGCCGTGTGTGGTCCTCCCAAGCTCCATTTTCGCTGGCAGAGGCACCACAGGCTGGTCCACTATTTCCAGGGCACTCCCGCGGATAAGATCTAAGCACCCCATGGTCTGGATCCGGCCCACGGGGCTTGAGTTTGACACCCCTGCTATAGAGGCAATATGAAACATTTTTCTCTTCAGGAAAATAGTCACAACAAAATTTGAGGAAGCTCCAGAGCAGGTGCCTTTCCTTTCTATTGCCCTTGCTTCTTGTCTTTGCCACTACCTCATTCTGAGACTCCATGTTGTTGCAATGAGAACAAATATTCTAAAATAGTCTTCTTCACTGGCAGCATTTTTTAAATAAGAAAACACATCTTGCTACTGTTGGCATAAATGGGTTTGGAAAATCCAGTCTGTGTAGTGATATGAGCACTTTTGAGTGAGTTTCCTTCATTAGCAGCTCTTACTGAAATGGCTACATGAACATAAGACATCTCAAGTTTTGTATTCATTTGGAAATAAGTTCCTTCAAACTCATTGGGACTTATTTCTGAACAGACAACATTAGAACTGCCTATTTGGTGATCTATACAATTAATTCTGAATCTTGTTTTCTTTTCAGATTTGACTTAAGCAAGGCAAAACAGAATGGTGTCATGAGAATATCATTCAGTATAGATCTAAAAAAATTTATTTATGTATGAGTGGACTGTAAGAGTTTTAATACATCTTGGGAATACAGGTAGTCCTTAAGTTATGACCACAATTGAGACCAAAATTTATTTTGTTAAATGAGACATTTGTTAAGTGAGTTTTGTCCCATTTTATGTCCTTTCTTGCCATAATTGTTAAGTGAAGCACAGAAGTTCTTAAGTTAGTAATATGGTGGTTAAATGAATCTGGCTTCCCATTGACTTTGCTTGTAAGAAGGTCACAAAAGTTGATTACATGAACCCCTGTGACACTGAAACTGTCATAAATATTTGTCAGTTGCCAAACTGTTCTGACCCAACCCTGTAACCAGCAAGAAAATCTCAAACAAACGCAACAACTCAAACCTTCACAGCTTTAATCTACAGATAACTTATTTGGAGATAAAAGATGGCTTGCAGCCAATTAGTCCAACCAGAAAAGCCTTGACAGAATTCTTCAGATAATCCGGAGTCTCTACACACAATTCTGGGTTCTTAGAGCATTTTTGAAACCAGGCTTATATTCCCTGGAGGGAGGGGCCATTACATTGTATCCTTACTCCTGAGTCACCTGTGCTGCTGCAGCTGTTCTCTTCTATGAATCATCCTGTGCTCACATGCACTTGGCACAAGTCACTTTTTCCAGTATCATTGTAACTTTGATGTGTCACTAAATGAACTGTTGTACATTGAGGACTACCTGTATGTATTGCTTACATATTTGTATTTGGAAATTTCTTAAATTTGTGAATATACCTTTTAGAAACCACTGGATGGTGCTCCAATTCCATTCCTATAACACAATTATATTTTTGTATTCTTTTTTTCTAGTTTTGCAAGTAGTTTACAAACTATTTCATATATATCATTGTCATGTACATCGAAAACAATCTTGTCTCGCTTATCTATGTTCAGATTTATTCAACTGATTCACTGATCCAAGGGAAAAACTGTTGACAGATATTTTCTGCTTTATCTAAATGCATTTGTACCATATCTGTGGTTGTCATAATGATTGGTTTTATATATGCATCAATTTAATTTACTGAGAAGAAAAATATAGTCGTTGCAGGATATGAATTAATAAATATGCATTTTTGGATTTGTTCATGTACATAAAATGCAAATTTTCAGTTTTTGGCAGTGGCACAGATTATTCATTTATGTCTGAATTATGCTGTATATTGATTAACTTTAATATTGCCTACAATTACTGAACTTATACTATGAAATTGTAGCTCAAACCTTTCTTATGTTTGTGAAAAAAAATGAGGATTAAACTCTGTATTCATTTTCTTTCAGAATGAAACCTATCCAACTTTGAAATATAAAGGAGTGCATTTTGGCAGTTTGAGAGAAAAGCGTCTTGAATTTAAGCCACATGAGGGTCCTGGACCTGCAGACTATGATATCATTCCGTATGTAATTCAACCGGTACTTTGAATTATATTTGTCCCTTGTAACATTGTAATCAACAAATGTTGTGTAATTCGGGGGGGGGGGGGAGAAGACAGGGAGGACACACTTCATTTTGTTTGGGTTACTTGGAGGCCACATTCCAAAACCAGGATAATGAAAAGTGAAACTAGATTAACATTGAATAATTCTGATCATATTGTTCACAGAGTCATAATATCGAAGTAATTTAGGGGAAAGAAGTTCATCAATTCCCTCAGTAATTGGTTCTGTTGTTGAACTAATCTTAACATTATAACTTTTATTCCTAAGTTCAACAAGAATTACTCTTGCTTATTGCCATTTTATATATATATATATTATTTTATTTTATTTTTTGGCTTTGGGATTCGTTTATTTTTTGCAAAAGGGCTTTTGTATCACTCCTTACACGATGTAGAAAATGCAGGTAGCATTCAAATATACTATAGCAAATATAACATATGTGAAACTTTGAAAACCTCTGCTGGACTTTATCTCATCATCTGGAAAGAAAACGTTAAAACCTTTCTATACATTTAGCAAGTCAGGAAGAAATTGAACCATTCAACTGGAATCCTCCAAAATGTATAGAATTTTTTTAAAAGTTACATCAAAGTAAGAAAAACACACAAAAAACAATTCCTCTACTTAACAATGCCTTAAACCCATGTCACACTGTACCAACGGATGCAAAGAGGATGTAAAATGTTAAAAAAAGCTTGCCATCCATTGGAAAATGCAATGCATCCGTTGTGTACTCATTGCATACCTGTTTCATATGCTCTATCCTTTGAGCATCCGTCTACTGAGATTTCATCGGCTCAAGAAGTTTTGAGCTGCACAAAACTTTTTGAGCAGATGAACTTTCTGCTGTGTATGATGTAAATCCGTGACATACAAGCAACAAACGTTCTATGTCCATTTATTATCCATTAAACGTCCGCTGTATCCTCTCTGCATCCTCTGGGCATCCCCTCAACTCACATCCGCTGCAGCTGAAAACGGAAAGAGGGAGGAAACAAAAGGTACACGGAACGTCTACACAGCGCTAGTAGCACAGAAATAGAAAGGATGAGCAGTGAACGGTTTGCATCCTATATACATCCTCTAGGCTTCCTATGAACATCCCTTTAACATCCCTGCTACATACTACCCACGTCCATTCTTTTCCTTTCTTTTCTGTTCTGTTTATGCAAATTTTTGTCACTTTTTGGAGCGGATGACAACGGATGGAGCCACCCCCGAAAATTTGCTCGTCCGCTGTGTCCTTTTTGCATACGTTTTGCATCTGTCGGCCAGTGGGACCTAGCCTTTAATTTGCTTCTTCTTTCTCTTAAAGCCAGTTGCCTCCCCAATGCTTAGTTCTCAAACTATCCATCTCTGTTCTGGTGCCTTCTCCAATGTCTGATAGTAAATGTACCAGAGGGGAAACCCCCCCCCCCCATGTTCTTCAAAAAATAACAATTGTCTTACAGGTTTCTGAAGTCCAAATTATATTTCTCATTCTCAAATATTCATTTAAAAAGTATAGCTTGTATTTGATTGAAGAGGAGGTCTGTAATGAATGGTATTCTTTTTTTTAAAAAAAGTTTTATTGATTTTTAAAGACAAACAAAAACAAACAAAACAAAAACATCCAGCTTTCTTCCATAAGTATACAAACAGTGTGTCGGTTGGTTTACAAATTTTTTGTGCATCGATTTCATAGTCTCAATTACAGTTACATTACATAATAACTCATATTATCAGAAATTGAATATTCTAGTATTATTATGAAGCAATCATTTGACTATAATTTCATTCATTCATACTTTGCGAGATAGCTATGCTTAGTTTATTTTATAACAATTCATATAGTCCTTCCAAATCTATCTTAAAAACATTTTATATGTGTAATAATAATAATAAAAAAAGAAATACATCTTTATATATTCATTATTTTCTATAATTCTACATATTCTATTACTATATTTAGTTATCTAGCCATTGATAGAAAAGGTCCCAAATTTTGTAAAATTGTTTATCCTCTTGTTCTCTAATTTCAAATGTCAATCTACTCATTTCGGCACATTCCAGTATTTTCTTGATAATTTCCTCCTTCAATGGTATTTTCTTATTTTTCCAATTTTTAGCAAATACAATCCTAGCTGCTGTTAATATGTTTACAATCAAATATTTTAAATCTTTGCTGTATGTATCAGGTAGAATTCCCAATAAAAATATCTCTGGTTTTAAATCTATATGCTTTTTAGTCATTTTTTCCAACCACATGTGGATTTTTGTCTTAGTAACATGTTCTTTGTCAAAATCTTTGTCTTGTCTTTGTTTATTTTTAGGCCGGCCACCTTACTATATGCCTCTATCTTTTCCAATAGTTTTGGTGCTGTTTCTAGAGGGTTTTCTAAAATAAAAGCCAAGACATCAAAAGCTTGCAATTTAAATTCTTCCTTTTTATTTTTCATTCCTTTTATACTCTTTTCATCTCTAATGTTTCTATTTAACACATCCAGAGTTAGTATGAATAGCAAAGGTGATAGTGAGCAACCTTGTCTTGTACCTTTTCTTATATTGATAGAGTTTGTTATTTCTCCCTCTATCATTACTTTTGCCGTTTGCTTATAATATATGGCTTGTAAATTTTCTGGCAAAGCCCATCTGTTCTAATAATAATAACATGAATCTCCAGTTCACATTATCAAATGTCTTTTGTGTATCTAAAAATATCAAAGCCATTTGTTTTTTGGTGTGAGCCTCATAATATTCCAAAGTGTCCAATATTACTCTCATATTATCTTTAATTTGTCTCTTTGGTAGAAATCCATTTTGGTCAGAGTGAATAAAAATATTTAAATATTTTATAATCTGCATTTAAAAAAGAAATGGGTCTATAATTCTTAATTTGTAATGAATCAGTCTCTTCTTTTGAAATAAGTGTAATATAGGCTTCTGACCATGTTTTAGGTATCTACTTTAGCATTGCTTCATTCATGACTTCTAGCAATGGAAGGTTCAGCAATTCTTGCAATGTTTTATAGAATTCTACCGGATGTCTATCTGGGCCTGGTGCCTTCCCATTATTTTGTTTCTTAAGTGCTTTGGTTAACTCCATCATGGTTATATTGCTTTCTAACATTTTTTCAATCTCTTTAGGTATCTTAGGTAAATTGGTATTCTGTAAATACTGTTTAAGCCCATGTCACACTGGCCAACGGATGCAAAAAGGACACAGCGGATGAGAAAAATGTTCCATCCGTTGTTATCCGCTCTCAAAAGGGGCAAAAATTTGCATAAGCAGAGCGGATAACACGGACGCGGGGAGGACGCAGGGCGGATGCAAAGCGGATGCGGAACGGAAGCCCAGCGGATGGAAGCGGATGGGAGCGGATGGGAGTGGGTGGCACATCCGCAGGGCTTCCGGGGGGCCTCAGCGAAGCGGACGCGGAACAGAAAGAGCGGATGCAGAGCGGACGCCGAACGGATGAAACGGATGCAGAGCGGAAGCCTAGCGGATGCACAGTGGAAGCCTAACGGATGCCTGGCGTTCACTTCGCATGTGGGGAGGATGCATTGGGTCAGCCCCGCGGATATAACGGAAGCAGCTTGGAAGCAGGACGCCATTCAGAGGAAAGACCTACTGCCGGACACATCGACTGCCTTGCCTGCCCTGCCTGCATGTCTGCCTGCCAGCCTTGCTGCCAGCCTTGCTACCAGCCTTGGTGCCAGCCTTGCTGCCAGCCTTCCTGCCTGCCTTCCTGCCAGCCTTGGTTCTTGTCTGCCTGCCAGCCTTCCTGCCGGCCTTGGTTCATGTCTGCCTGCCAGCCTTCCTGCCAGCCTTGGTTCATGTCTGCCTGCCAGCCTTCCTGCCAGCCTCCCTGCCAGCCTTCCTGCCAGCCTTGGTGCCAGCCTCTCTGCCAGCCTCCCTGCCAGCCAGCAACCCCACAATCATGCAGAAGCACAGCAAGCCTCAGCCATCTGCTGCCTTCCTGCCAGCCTTCCTGCCAGCCTTGGTGCCTGCCTCCCTGCCAGCCTTCCTGCTAGCCTTTGTGCCTGCCTGCCTGCCTGCATGCCAGCCTTCCTGCCTGCCTTGGTGCCTGCCTCCCTACAAGCCTTCCTGCCAGCCTTGGTTCCTGCCAGCCTCCTTGCCAGCCAGCAACCCCACAACCATGCGGAAGCACAGCAAGCCTCAGCCATCTGCTGCCAGCCCTGGCAAGAGGGACAGGGCTACCATCCCGCCCCCTGGCCCTCACTCTGGTTCTGCTGGAGCTTCTGCAGCACTGGCTCGCTCTTCTGGGGCTGGTGCTTCTGCTGCTTCTGCTTCTGGAGGAGCTGATGACAAGCACTCCAGCACCAGCCACCTGCACAGCACCTGCACCCTTCACCCCTGGGACTGAGCAAGCAAAAGGAGTGCCAGAGACTCATTTTTGTCTTATAGCTTGTTGTTAATAAAGTCTATTTTTGATTCACACACTTGCTTCATTTCTTTTTTTTAATAAAGTCTTGCTGGAAACTGTTAGAAATGGTTTAAGCCTTTGCATGCTTGTGGGATGGGTTAAGATAGCTTTGGAATGGGTTAGGATACCTGTGTGATAGATAAACCTCCAGTGCAAGCATAGTGGAACTGTATGGTCCACCCTCCCAGGTGCCACACCTACGGCCCTTTATTATCAATAATAATGTAATAATTATCCACACATGTCAACATAAACACAACTCTTTATAAAACGCCCTGTTCATTGTAGGCCCACCCAACATACATGGCCCAATCTCATCTGTGTGATGAGACAGGCTGAAGGAAGCATCCATTAAGCATCTACCATCCTGTCTTGCCACTCCACTGCTCCAGCTGGGGAGTTGCACCAGTGTCTCAGGAGGTTGCGCTGCTTCTTCGCTTCATGTGAGGCTCTGTTGGGGCCTTGCACACCCTCAGTGTCGATCAGGTTTCGCCCTTGTCTCCATTCCCCAGGCTCCATGACCCCATTGGCTTGTTGGAGGTCCACGAACCTGTTCTGCAAGACTGGGTAGCGGGTGCGCATGAGATTGTGTAGGATGCAGCAAGCTTCCATGATCCTCCTCACGGTCTCTGGGCAATGCTGCATGGTGGTGAGAATTACCTGGAACCTGTTGGCCAGGATGCCAAAGGCGTTCTCCACCACCCGCCTTGCCCTGGACAGCCTGTAGTTGAAGATCCTCTCTTCACGGGTGAGGTAGGTTGTGAGGGAGAAGTCGTCATCCCCCACGATGAAGTAGGGCACATCTTGTGTGTCGTTGGGCAGGGGTTCTGGGTCTGGGAAGCCCACGATGAGGTTGCGTTTCAGCCCCTCCTTGAGGTGACTGGCATTATATACCTGGGCATCTGAAGATGAGCCATTGCCTGAAGCATTGATGTACATGAACTTGTAGTCAGCATCGACCATGGTGAAGAAGATGATGCTGAAGAAGCCCTTGGAGTTGAAATAAGGGGACCCTGAGTTGGGTGGAGCTTTGCAGGCCACGTGCTTGCCATCTATGGCTCCAACGGTGTGTAGTAAGTTCCACTTCTGATACCACTGCTCTGCAGCTTTCTTCCATCCTTCTTCAGTGGAGGGGTACTGGAGGAGCTCCTCCTTGTATTCTTCGATGATGGCCTGCACCACTTCTCTGACCACAATGCTGATGGTGTTGGATGGCACCCTCCAGCCGTACTGCATGCTCCTGTAGGAGGTCCCTGAGGCCAGGTGGCTCAGAGTGAGTGCCACCTTGAGCCCAGGTTCCAGGCTGGGCTGGGCCGGAAGCTGGTGTTTGCCTTGGTCAACCTGGGTGTCAGCCGCTGCACAACTTCGTCAAACATGGCTGGAGGCATCCTCATGAAGTTCTGGAACGCCCGAGTGTCTTCACTCCTGAGCTCCACCATCAGCTTGTTTTACAGTCCGTCCTACGCTCTACTGGCGAACCATCTTCGGTCCCAGACTCTTTTTGGGTGGCTCCTTTTCTTCTCGCAGTAGTGTTCACAGAGCCTGCAGATGGCTTCGCAGAACGATGGTGGCTGCTGAAAGGACTTTGTTACAATCCACGGTGGACATGACTGGATGCTGTGGAAGAGGAAGAGGCAGATGAAGGCTGCAGAGGTCCGCACCGCTGGGCTGCTGTTCTGAAAATGCGATGCAGGCGAATTGCTCCCCCTTTTTATGGGCAGTATAGGTTTTCCACTAGGCATCCTCTAGGCATCCTCTAGACATCCTTAATATCCGAGATAGGTCCCCTCCGCGAATGGTTTTTCCATTTTAAACGCTTTGTTTCCGTGCTGCATCCGCTAGGCATCCGTTCTGCATTCGTTCTGCGTCCGTTCCGCTTCCTCCCTGCGTCCGTTTACCGCTGGAGGGGATGGAGTTGCGTGGATGCGTAGCGGATGCCTTGCGGATATAGCAGATGCATAAGGGATGCGTAGCGGATGCGTAGCGGACGAACTGGATACATTTTCCGTGCAAAATTTTTAGGCAGCCCAAAACTTTTGGAGCAGATGAAACGTCCATAAACGGATGCTGGACAGATAGAGAGGAAGCAAAACGGAGGCAGTGAGTACAGAATGGATACATCGCGTTAACCAACGGATGGCAAGGTTTTTTGTCCGTTTTACATCCTCTTTGCATCCGTTGGTTCAGTGTGACATGGGCTTAAATTCTTTCCTCGTCAATATTCTCTTGCTCATATAATTTCCCATAAAAGTCTCAAATGATTTCCTTCTTCTCTTTATTGCCGTGACAAACTTGACCTTGATCATCTGTTAACTGCGGTATTTTCCTTGATTCTTTTTCCTTTCTCAATTTGTATACTAACCATCTACCTGGTTTGTTTGCATCCTCAAAATAATTCTGTTTAGCACTTCTGATTTTCTGTGCTTATTCTTCTTTCTCTATTAAACTTATTTTATGTTTACTTGTATCCAGTTTTAGCTTAATGTCTTTTTTCTGTGGTGTTTTCTATAGTTCTTTTTCGAGTCTTTTATACTCATCTTCTAAAGCTTGCCTTTTCCTAATGTTCCTTTTCCATGTGTAGTCTATTATCAAGCCTCTAGCATATGCCTTCATAGTGTCCCATACATTCTGAATTGAAGTATCTTCTTTTTTATTTTCTCTAAAGAAAAAAACCAATTCTTTCTCCATCCGCTGTATAAAATCATTCTCCTTTAGAATAGTATTATTTAACGTCCATCTCGATCTTCTTTTTTGTCCTTTCCATTTAATTGTCATTGGGTTATGGTCTACCCAAGTACTTGTTTCGATATTTGTTTCTTGAATATTAGATATTAATTCTGTTGAAGTCCAAATCATATCTATTCTGGACCATGTTAAATGTCAATTTGAGTAAAAAGTGTATTGTTTTTAACATTTCTTTCTCTTCATATATCTTTTAAATTTATTTCATCTATCATTTAAAAAAAGGATTTGGGGAGAGTCTTCCTATTTTGCTTTGTTGTTGTTGTTGTTGTTGTTATATAGTCCAGTTTATTGTCTACAATTCCATTGAAATCTCCCATGATAACTATATTGACATAGTCCAATTCAATTATTTTCATGTGTAATTTTTTATAGAATTCTTCTTGTTTATCATTCGGAGCATAAATTGCAATCAAGAGTGTTTTCGTATTATTGTCCATTATTTCCACCATTAATACTCTTCCGTCTTCATCAGTATAAATCAATTTTGCTGAAATGGTTTCTTTGATATCTAAAACCACTCCTCTTTTCTTACATTGAGTCAAAGAAGTAAATATTTTCCCTAATTTTGGCTGTATCAACAATTGTTTATATTGTTTTTAATATGTACTTCTTGCAGACAAATTACATTAAATTTTAGTTTCTCTAATCTGTGAAAATTTTTCCTTCTTTTAACAGCTGAATTAAGTCCATTTATATTCATTGTAATCAGTTTTTTCTCTTCCATAATTATGCTTTATAATTAGGTTTGGCAACTTTCGTAGATCTTGGTTCACGTTGTTCTTTAATCTCCACCGATCCACCTACTGCGCCTTCTTCTTTTTCAGTCTCCATTTGGTCGTCTTGAAATTCAGTTCGTGAAATCTCTTTTTCTGCCTCCTCTCTCCTTCCAAAAAATTCTGCATAGAATAATTCTGCTTTTTCGATTGAATCAGTTCTATATCTCTGTTCTTGCCATGTAAACATTAACCCTTATGGGATTAGCCATCTATAATTCACCTCTTTTTTTAATAGCATTTTAGTCAAAAATCGATATTGTCTTCTCATCTCTCTCACTCTTCTGGGTATTTGCTTTAAAACCACAATCTCCTTGCCTTTGTATTTCAATGTTTTCTCTCTTACCAGTTGTAATATTTGTGTTTTAATGGCTTTTTTTGTAAATCTAATATGAATTTCTCTTGGTAGGTTATTTCTCATCGCATATCTTGTAAAAACTCGGTATACCTCATCTCCTCCATCCATCATCTTCTCTTCTGTTATTTCCAAAGCTTCAGCCAATATTTCTATCATTATTTCAGCTAAATTTTGTCTTTTTTCTTCCTCTATGTTTTGAAATCTGAGATAAAATTCTGATCTGTCCATCTACCATTTCAGTATCTCACTTTTATCTTGTTCAACCACTGTTAATCTGATATCAATATCTCCAATCTTCTTGTCTCTTTGTTTGTCTTCTTCAATTTTTTGGAATCTCTCATCATACTTCACCATCATTAGTTGAATATTCTCCACCTTTTCATCAGTTTTCTCTGTTCTTTGCTCAATATTTTCTATTCTCTTTTCAGTGGTATCTGATTTTATTTTAAGGTCTTAGATTCCTTGCATAATCATCTGTAGAGTCACTCTTTCTTGATCTTTGTCTTGCTTTAACATTGTCTGAATTGAACGTTGTCCTCCAGATGGTGGGGAGGCAGAAGTAGAAGTTGAAGAGCCAGAAGCTATAAACTTCCTACTCATTTTAAACAATTCAGGATCTTCAGGTTCTTCTAAACCCTAATCCAATTATGAAATAGTCAATTATAATCCAAAATGAAAAATAAGAATGGTAGAGAGTAAAATCCAATAATAATAAAAAGAAAAGGAGAAAAAAAATTCTTCAGGTTCATCTTAAACTTAATCCAATCAGTAATTGGGTAGAAAGGAAGGAGAAGAATAAAAAAAGTTTAAAAAGAGAAAAAGTAAAAAGTAATTTTAAAAAAATAAAAGTAATTCTTCAGGTTCTTCAACACCTTAATCCAATTGAAAATTTTCAAATTAAAAAAAAACCATATCAAAAAACAAAAAAATCCTAGCTCTCTCCAAACTTCAAAGCCAAGTTTCAATTGTTGCTAGAAATCCAGAAGAACACCTGCAGTAATACTCTTCCATGCTCTTCCCTCTATCTTTTCACATAGCAATGTCCTTGAAAAAGAATTTCAGAGCTTTCTTTCTTTCTCAGCTTTCTCAGCTTCGTCTAAGATATTTTCAAGCCTCTAGTTGGCTTACAAAGTTTCTTTACTCTCACTCTCCCCTTCCTTTCCCAGACAAAATGTAATAAAAAGTTTTTTAAAAGTATAGCTTAAGGGAGCCTCTAACCTAAAATATTACAAAATCAAAAAAGAAGAGAAGAGGAAAAAATGGATATATATAGAGAAAAAATCAGTCCAGTTAGCAGATGCTATATCACAACAGGAATTCACAATAGGAATCCAACCATAGAAAACATAAAACAAAGCCTTATTTTGACACTTCTGTTTAAAAACCGCCACTTATTCAGGTCTGTCAAAACTTTTACAGATTCTTTTTCCCCTTAGGGTGTCCTTTGAAGTCCTTTTAAGTCTTAGAGTAATAAAAGAACAGTTCTCACCAAACCGACACACTTTCTCTTTCAACCTCTTCCATTCAGAGCTGTCCCAACTTCAGCAGCTTTGGGTGCTGCCTCTCTGCCGCTGGCAAAAGGGCTTCTCCTGGATCAACCAGGGATTTTGCGATATCCCTGGGATCTACAGGACGCGCCCTTCACTATCACCGTCTCTTCGGGATGGTTTAGGTCCGTTTGGACCGTCCAGGGGCAAAAATATCAGCTGCAATCTCAGACCTCCAAGATTGCATGCAGTATCGTCGCAACTCCAGCTCTTCCCCTCGCTTTTTGCCATTATATTTTGTCTTGCCCCTCCCCGCTCTTTGTGTGTGTGTGTGTGTGTGTGTGTGTGTGTGTGTGTGACAGAGAGAGAGTGAGAGAGAGTTCTGTGTGGAACTTGGTAGGCTCCAAGTTCCCTATTCTGATTGGCCGAAAAGGCCATTTGCGGGATTGGCTATTAGAGAACCAATTTGGTTAACCCGCCAAATGGCGGGAACAGTTAAAGTGGTGTCATTGGCCACAAGCCGTGGGCAAGCTGCTATAAAAAGGGCTGCTGCGGCTTGGGCTGTTGTTCCATTACTGTTGCTTAGCGAGTTTAATAAAAGAGTTTATTGTTGGAACCCGGTCTCACGCGCTTCTTTCCGGACAGAACAGAGAGAGAGAGAGAGAGAGAGAGAGAGAGAGAGAGAACACATCTTGATCTTTTGCTATTTCCAACACTTTCAGATTTGGTAAAGGTTCTTTCCTATCTCCCTTCCCATTTTCTCCAAGTTAAATACACCCAGGAGTCTTCCCTCTAAGCCCTCATTCTCAGTCTTTTAAATCATGATACCCAAATGAATTAGAAAAACCTTCTCATCTCCAATTTCTTAATATTAACTATTGTTTGTTTCAAAGAAGCCAAACTTCGTTATTATCACCTACTATACTATCAATTTAGTGCTCTGCTAAGTAGTGTGTTCTGAGAAATGACTGAAGGCAGGAAACTTGTTCATGTTGCCTGTAAATAATGCTAACTTGTCAGCCAATCTGTTTCTTTATGATCAGTGTTACTCACTGATAGTTATCTCCTATGAGTTCCTAGACTAAATCTTCTTTTCAATATGTGTATGAAACTCCTTCTAGTTAGAGTTTAAAGAAAACCCCAAAATGATTTTTCTTTATCCATTGAAGTTCTGAAGGTCAACCTGCACACAAAGGCAAGATATCTGAGTGTTGAAATATGCAGATTCCTGTGTCATGGTCATCTTTGAGCTGTTTTTCTTATAGTCTTACTTACTCTGGCTAAGAGTAAAATAATTTTTATGGAGAATAGAAGGAAAAGGAAATGAGGATAGAGTTGCTTTGAACTATCTTCTTGTATGTTCCTTTTGCTCCTTAAATTTAATTATACGATAACACAAGAATGCTAAAAGTTTTTGAAATAGGGATGCATTAAAGATACAAACCACAAACAGATTAATAACAGTAAAACCAAATAGTTAAAGTTTAAATTTCCACAGTTTTATAAGGCATTATTTATTTAATTAATTGTTATTTTATTAATTTGATTTTGATACTGCCTGACTTCAACCAAAACTGGCTTCATCTTATTCAAGTATCTAAACATCTGGTCCAAATTAACCTTTTTTCAAAGCGTGTTATAAATAAAAAAAGGAAACCTGGGAGACAGAATATACTTTTAAAAAATATATATTTTCCTATGAAAATCTGTGGTTTTGGAAAGTAATATGACCTCAAAGTAAAGCATCTAAAAGCACAAAGAAACTTTGAAATGCTAAGAAGAATGTTAAAAAATACTATGGTATTTATAAAGAGCCAGTTTGGTCTAGTGCCTAAGGCTAGAAATGAGGAGATCATGAGTTCTAATCCTGCTATGAAAGCCAACTGGGTGACCTTGAGCCAGTCATTCTCTCTCAGCCCAATTCACTTACAGGATTTATGTTGTGGGAAAAATAGAAAGTAGGCATGTTGAATTTGTTTGCCGCTTTGTAAAAATAATAAAAGCAGGATATGAATACCTAAAGTAACCACTGCTAAATTATTACAATTATTGCAAGAAACATGATTTTATTGCATATATTAGTTACACATCTTTCTAGGCCTCCTCAGCCTCCACTGCAGTTTGACTGGTAATTTACCTGCAAGAAGAAAACTTGAAAATGAAAAATAGATCTTATTCCATTATAAAAGTGGAGGCTAGGCTATTAGTGAGCAAACTGGCTTTTCATTTGTTCTTGCAAAAGCAGCTGTTTTTAATGTTCCTCTTGGGGGAAAAGGGTAAAAGCATTTTGTGCATGTTTTAGGAGCTTAGGCATTTAAAAGGCAACTCATAAATATCCTCAAATCTTCTAAAGGGAAAGCTCAGTGCATTGTGAAAATGTCAACATCAAGAAGGAAGACAAGAAAAAATGTGTTCCCTATATTCCACGGTATCATGAAGAAATAGTATTACAGGAAGGAAAAAAGGTAACGCTAACTGAACATAGTCATTTGCAATATGTAGAAAATTATTTATGATGGGATGAAAAGTTTCTGTTTGAAAAAGCATATGTTTAAAAAAACAGAGCAGGAGCTGTGGAATAAAAATATTAGTGGGCTTTACAAAGCAGGGCTTTTAGAAGATGAATTTGCATAGACTTAAGCAATCTTTACAAAGATTATGTATTCTTGTTACATTATTATAACACATTCTTTTGTATGACTTCTGAAAGTCATGGGAGAATTGAAGAAACAGCAGGAGAAATGCTGTATCATATTTCTTCCAAGTAGAAAAGAGACACAGTTTTCACTCTTTTTTTCAAATATAACCTTAAGAGGATAGTTTTCAGTTTGGTGAGTCATTTCAACAGCTTATGAAGGACTATCCACTTTTTTATGGTCTGATTCTTTAAGTACTCATATTGTCCCATCTATTTTTCATGTCCATATTGCTCCAGTATATCAAACAATAGCTTGACTTACTAAGTACTGAGATTTAATAGGATTAATAGTATTATGAGTAAATTATGAGTAAATAGGCTTTTCTTGTTTTGTTCACATGGCTCATTCTCCCCCCCCCCCCTTTGCTACAGAGAAGCAGGTTCTCCCTGAAATTTAAATGGCTCCTGTCTCTTGGTATTTTGAAAAGTCTTCAAGATGTGATTCTTTACCTAGGCTTTTGGTAAAGATGATTGATACCCCTTTTCTTCCCTTTTCTTGTTCCCATCTGTGCTTGTTTTCTCTATGTCTTTGTTTCTTTTGTTTGTATTTCTTGAATTGCGACTTATTTTTAAATATTTTAACAATTTACAAATCACCTAAAGTTGTTGGGAAATAAATGGCATATAAATTATTATTATTATAGCAATAGCATGTAGACTTATATACCACTTCATAGTGCTTTACAGCCCTCTCTAACAGTCAGCATATTGCCCCCAACTATCTGAGTCCTCATTTTACTGACCTTGGAAGGATGGAAGGCTCAGTCAACCTTGAGCTGGTGAGAATCGAACTGCTGAACTGCTGGCAGCCAGTAGTCAGCAGAAGTATCCTGCAGTACTGCATTTTAACCACTGCCCCACCACAGCTCTTTAGACTCTTAAAGAGTTTTATTATAGAATCTATATAGCATTGATACCATGGATAATAGAAGAACAAAAATTTTAAGTGATTTGTTAAATTAAAATCTTGACTGTTGCGAGTTTATTTTATTATTTGTTCATTAATTTTTTCCTGCTTTTTATTTGTTAGTTCAAGATAGTGTTATTGTTTGTCATCATTTCAGTTTCAGAGGCTCCTAAATTTGGGTAACAATCCCATTGCCTTTGCTAATTCTTGGTGGAGATTTATTTTTATTGAAAACTGTTGTCAGCTGGATCTTCCTGAACATAATATAAAGGATGGTACAGGTAGTCCATGATTTACAATCATTTGTTTGGTGACCATTCAGAGTTACAACAGCACTAACAAAACTGTCTTCTGATCATTTTCCACACTTACAACCATTACAGTTTTTCACACAACCTTTACAGCATCCCCTGTTTGATCACATGATCAAACAGTTATACTGACCTGGGGTCCTGTGATAAAGCCCATGTCACACTGCCCAACGGATGCAAAAAGGACACAGCGGACGAGCAAAATGTTCTCTCCGTTGTTGTCCGCTCTCAAAAGGGGCAAAAATTTGCATAACCGGAGCGGATGACACGGACGCGGGGAGGACGCAGGGCGGATGCAAAGTGGATGCGGAATGGAAGCCCAGCAGATGGAAGCGGATGAGAGCGGATGGCGCATCCGCTAGGCTTCCGGGGGATCTCAGCAAAGTGGACGCGGAACGGATACAGTGGATGCAGAGCGGATGCAGAGCGGATGAAGCGGATGCACAGCGGATGCACAGCGGAAACCTAATGGATGCCTGGCATTAATTGCGCATGCGGGGAGGATGCATTGCATCAGCCCCGCGGATATAACGGAAGCAGCTCGGAAGCAGGTCGCCATTCAGAGGAAAGACCTGCTGCCGGATGGATTGGCTGCCTTACCTGCCCTGCCTGCATGTCTGCCTGCCAGCCTTGCTGCCAGCCTTGCTACCAGCCTTGGTGCCAGCCTTGGTGCCAGCCTTGGTGCCAGCCTCCCTGCCAGCCTCCCTGCCAGCCTTGCTGCCAGCCTTGCTGCCAGCCTCCCTGCCAGCCTTGCTGCCAGCCAGTCTGCCTGCCAGCCTTGCTGCCTGCCTTCCTGCCAGCCTTAGTTCATGTCTGCCTGCCAGCCTTGGTGCCTGCCTCCCTGCCAGCCTTCCTGCTAGCCTTTGTGCCTGCCTGCCTGCCTGCCTGCCAGCCTTCCTGCCTGCCTTGGTGCCTGCCTCCCTACCAGCCTTCCTGCCAGCCTTGGTTCCTGCCAGCCTCCTTGCCAGCCAGCAACCCCACAACCATGCGGAAGCACAGCAAGCCTCAGCCATCTGCTGCCAGCCCTGGCAAGAGGGACAGGGCTACCATCCCGCCTCCTGGCCCTCACTCTGGTTCTGCTGGGGCTTCTGCAGCACGGGCTCACTCTTCTGGGGCTGGCGCTTCTGCTGCTTCTGCTTCTGGAGGAGCTGATGACAAGCACTCCAGCACCAGCCACCTCCACAGCACCTGCACCCTTCACCCCTGAGACTGAGTGACCAAGAGGAGTGTCAGAGACTCATTTTTGTCTTATAGCTTGTTGTTAATAAAGTCTATTTTTGATTCACACACTTGCTTCATTTCTTTTTTTTAATAAAGTCTTGCTGGAAACTTTTAGAAATGGTTTAAGCCTTTGCATGCTTGTGGGATGGATTAAGATAGCTGTGGGATGGGTTGAGATAGCTGTGGGATGGGCAGGGATACCTTTGGAATGGGTAATAGCTGTGGGATAGATAAACCTCCAGTGCAAGCATCGTGGAACTGTATGGTCCAACCTCCCAGGTGCCACACCTACGGCCCTTTATTATCAATAATAATGTAATAATTATCCACACATGTCAACACAAACACAACTCTTTATTAAACGCCCTGTTCATTGTAGACCAACCAAACATACATGGCCCAATCTCATCTGTGTGATGAGACAGGCTGAAGGAAGCATCCATTAAGCATCTACCATACTGTCTTGCCACTCCACTGCTCCAGCTGGGGAGTTGCACCAGTGTTTCAGGAGGTTGCGCTGCTTCTTCGCTTCATGTGAGGCTCTGTTGGGGCCTTGCACATCCTCAGTGTCGATCAGATTTCACCCTTGCCTCCATTCCCCAGGCTCCATGTCCCCATTGCCTTGCTGGAGGTCCACGAACCTGTTCTGCAAGACTGGGTAGCGGGTGCGAATGAAATTGTGCAGGATGCAGCAAGCTTCCATGATCCTCCTCACGGTCTCTGGGCAA
>BLBF01000026.1:23654884-23670021 GCA_015471245.1 Laticauda colubrina
GAACTACAATGACGTGGGATAATACCCGAAGGAAGCTAAACAGCATATATATATATATATATATATATATATATATATATATATATATATATATATATATATGCTGTTTAGCTTCCTTCGGGTATTATCCCACGTCATTGTAGTTCTGTTAAAGATGTAGCAACGTTTCAGCAGAATCTCATCTGCCATCATCAGGCTTCTGTTTCTTAGGTTTTCGCGGGTACTTACATGTGTGCTGTTTAGCTTCCTTATCCCCCTATGCCATTGCTAATTGAAGGTGAACAACATTTTGTAGTTAAAGAAATTTTGGATTCTCGAAAACAAACGGGTTGACTCCAATATTTGATTGTTTGGAAACATTTTCCTCCCTCCCAGTCTGAATGAGTGAATGAGAAGGATGTTAGAGCTCCTAAGCTTATCAAGGCATTTCATACTAAATATGCTGATAAATCCTAAAAAATATATAATGTTACATGTATATTTTCTGTTACCTTCTATTTTTATCTTTTATAGGATTAATGTCTCTTTTGCAGGAGGGCTGAATGTCAGCCTTCAAGATTTTCTCCCGTTGCTTTGCATTTTTTGGCTGTCATCTTTCGGCTGTCATAAGTAATGGGGGGAGGAGGGGGGATATGGTTATGGAAGTGAGCTGGAGGTGTTGCAAAACAGAACTGTGTAAGTTGGGGGGATAGATTCTTGCTTAGCTTCTATCCTATGCTATGCAGAGCTGCAACTCTTTATCAAAATATGTCAAGGTCAATGGACAGAGGCCTCATCACCATGTGGAGATGTCCACATGATGATATACACAACTTTTAATTGGATGAGCCATTGAACTATTGGGGATGGGAACATTGCCATCACTTTGTATGTGTGATTTACGTGCCCATTTTCTCAGATTCAGAATTCTTTTGTTGCTACCACTTGATTTCCAGTAAAAGATATCTTTTCTCTAAATAATAGAGTCTAAGTAATTCTTTGTTGGATTTTGAATGCAGCACCAGCAGACAGTTATTTCAATTGATTAAAATATATTCTATTTATAAATAATATAAAATGTATTTTTCATTCACTTTACAAATAAAATAAAACAAAATTTGCCATTGTGTTAGAATCACACAGTAATGAACTGTGTAGAATATCAAAGCTAAAAGCCCATGTCACAAAGCACCAACGGATGGAAACAGGATGTAAAATGGAGAGAAACACTTGCCATCCATTGGTTAACACGATGCATCCGTTCTGTACTCACTGCATCCATTTTTCATACTCTCTATCCGTCCAGCATCCGTCTACTGAGATTTCATCTGCTCAAAAAGTTTTGAGCTGCACAAAACTTTTTAAGCGGATAAAGTATCCAACGCGTCCGTTCTACATCCGCTACGCATACGGGGAACATTCGTTATACGTCCGTCATCTGTTACGCGTCCGCTATATCCACTAGGCATCCGCTGCGCATCCGCGCAACTCACATCCACTCCAGCAGAAAATGGACACAGGGAGGAAGCGAAACGGATGCGGCATGGACACGCAGCGTTAGTAGCACGGACGTAGAAAGGATGAAAGCGGATGCAGCTCGCATATAAAGCATTAAAACGGAAACAACGTTCGTATAGGGGATGTATTTTGGATATTTAGGATTTCTGCAGGATGTCTAGAGGATGCAGAGGGACACCTAGCGGAAAAATGATATTTCCTATAAAAAGGGGGAGAAATCACCTGGATCTCACTTTCAGTCCAGCAGCCCTGCTGTGCAGACCTCTTCAGCCTTCATCTTGCTCTTGCTCTTCCACAGCATCCATTGATCTCCACCATGGATCATCACACACTCCTTTTGGTAGCCACCATCATTCTACAACAGTGCAAAGCACTCTACAGGCTCTTTCACCTGTTCTACGCAAGGAAAAGGAGGCGTCCAAGAAGTGTGTGGGTCCGAAGATGGATCACGAGAAGAGCGGAGTACAGACTGTATAACAAGCTGATGGTGGAGTTGAGGAACGAAGACCCTCGTGCATTCCAGAACTTCATGAGGATGCCACCAGCCATGTTTGACGAAGTTGTGGAGCGGCTGAGACCCAGGTTGACCAAGGCAAACACCAACTTCCAGCCCAGCCTGGACCCTGGGCTGAAGGTGGCACTGACTCTGCGCCACCTGGCCTCCGGGACCACGTACAGGAACATGCAGTACGCTTGGAGGGTGCCACACAACACCATCAGCATTGTGGTCAGAGAAGTGGTGCAGGCCATCATCGAAGAATACCTGGAGGAGCTTCTACAGTGCCTCTCCACTGAAGAAGGCTGGAAGAAAGTTGCAGAGCAGTGGTATCAGAAGTGGAACTTCTTCCACACCTATGGAGCCATAGATGGGAACCACGTGGCCTGCAAAGCTCCAGCCAACTCAGGGTCCACTTATCACAACTACAAGAGCTTCTTCAGCATCATCTTCTTCGCCATGGTCGATGCTGACTACAAGTTCATGTACATCGATGCTTCAGGCAATGGGTCAGCTTCAGATGGCCAGGTATACAACGCCAGTCACCTCAAGGAGGGGCTAGAACGCAACCTCATCATGGGCTTCCCAGATCCAGACTCCCTGCTCAACGACACACAAGATGTGCCCTACTTCATTGTGGGGGATGACGCCTTCTCCCTCAGAACCTACCTCATGAAGTCCTACACTTCCAGATGCCTCACCCGTGAAGAGAGGATCTTCAACTACAGGCTGTCCAGGGCAAGATGGGTGGTGGAGAACGCCTTTGGCATCCTGGCCAACAGGTTCCAGGTACTTGTCACCACCATGCAGCATCGCCCAGAGACCATGAGGAGGATCATGGAAGCTTGCTGCATGCTGCACAATCTCATGTGCACCTGCTACCCAGTCTTGCAGAACAGGATTGTGGACCACCAACAAGGCAATGGGGACATCGAGCCTGGTGAATGGAGGCAAGGTTGAAACCTGATAGATACTATGGATGTGCAAGGCCCCAACAGAGCTTCACGTGAAGGGAAGAAGCAGCGCAACCTCCTGAAACACTGGTGCAACTCCCCAGCTTGAGCAGTGGAGTGGCAAGACAGGATGGTAGATGCTTAATGGATGCTTCCTTCAGGCTGTCTCATCACACTGATGAGATTGTGCCATGTATGTTGAGTGGCTCTACAATGAACAGGGCATTTAACAAAGAGTTGTGTTTATGTTGAAATATGTTGATGAATGATGACATTGTTATTGATAATAAAGGGCCATAGGTGTGGCACCTGGGAGGTTGGACCATTCAGTCCCCCTATGCTTGCACTGGAGGCTGATCTATCCCACAGCTATTACCCATTCCACAGGTATCCCTGCCCATCCCACTGCTATCCTAACCCATCCCACAGCTATTACCCATCCCACAGCCATCCCTGCCCATCCCACTGCTATCCTAATCCATCCCACAGCTATTACCCATCCCACAGGTATCCCTGCCCATCTCACTGCTATCCTTACCCATCCCACAAGCATGCAAAGGCTTAAACCATTTCTAAAAGTTTCCACCAAGACTTTATTTTATAAAATAAATGAGGCAAGTGTGTGAAGCAAAGATAAACTTTATTAATAAAAAACTGTAAAAGCAAAATGACCCAAGTAAAGTGTCCCAAGCAAAGATAAAGTCAACAGGTAGCAACCCAGTCTCTGGCACTCTTTTCAGTCACTTTGAGGTGTGCCCATAGTCTCAGGGGTGAAGGGTCCAGGTGCTGTAGAGGTGGCAGTGGCTGGAGTGCTGGTCTGAGGCACCATTGGGGTGCCTGGCCCCGAGAGAACAACAGGAGATGGTTTGTGGAGGAAGCTCTCAGAGAGCTGGCTCAGTGCCATGATGTTGAGAGCCCCTTACTCCATGACATGGGGTGTCAGTCCCAAGACTGATGACAGATGTTCTGAGGCTGGGCTTGGCTGTGGGGTGGAGGAAGGAGGAGTGTAGTGGGGCTGTCTGGTCTGCAGGTGAGCGAGGTGAGGCATCGGTGGCATCTGTAGCAATAGTGGCATCTGTGGCATCGGTATCTGTGGCGTCGGTGGCATCGGTGGCATGCGATGAACCTGTGGCTGGACTGGGAAGGGCTGCCTGTGCTGCTAGAACTCCTGGTAGCTGTAGCCTTGGTAGGTGAGGGCCTGTGGAAAGACTTGGAAGGGCTGTGACATCACCTGGGGTGGAGGAGCAGACCTGGACTGGGTCAGAGCAGGTTCAGCTGGGCCTGGAGGGTTGTGCAGAAGACCTGTGATCCTCTCCTTGATCACCTGGTACTGGGATTCGGACATGTCCATGAGGGTCTGGTTGACGTAGGTGAGGAAGGGCTTTCTTTTAGAGGATGGTATGTTGGTGTGTACCAGCTGAGAGAGGATATCTGCGCTGCTTTTGATGGTGTCCCTGATCTCCAGCAGGACAGTGTGGCTCTGTCCCTCCGGTCTGGCTCTCTGCCTGCCTTCTGTGGAGGTGGAGCTGGGGATGGGTGTGGGTTGGTCTCTGGTGGAAGTGCCCTCTTCTTGCTCCCACTGCATCAGGGGGTCCTCCACACAGTCCGCCACAGGGAGTGCAGCTGTCAGGGGGGGGTCTCCATCGTGGGACGCTCCACAGATACCTGCCTGGACACAGGAGCTGACTCTTGGCCAGAAGAGGACTGGCTCTCTGTGGGCTGCCTGAGAGAGATGGTTGACAGAGTGGCTGCTCCTCGGTGGCGGACCTCACCCTCCAAGAAGCTGCACTTGGTCATCACATAGGTCTCCCGGTCGGTGCGATTGACCACGGCCTGCCCATTCTTCTTGAGGTGCAGCTTCCCGTACCAGGTGTGCATGTGCTTCCACCACCCGAGAAGGACCTCCGAAGTGTAGCCCAGGCTCTCCGCCTTCTCTCTCCAAGCCGCCTGCTTCCGCTTGGTGTCTTGATAGAGCCTGTGTCCCTTCCGCCAGAGGTACTCGTTCTCCCTCAGCCATTCGAGCACCTCATCCTCATGTTCCTCTTCGATGGAGTACTGTCTCCTCTCCCTATCGCGCGATTGCCTCTTCCTCCCTCTGGCAGGGCCTTCTGGGCCCTCATCAGTAGGGCTTTGAGGTTCTAGGGGCTGGTCCACCACACCACCACCACCAGCAGCAGCAACAGCAGCAGCAGCAAAAGCAGGACCAGCAGCACCAGTAGCACGAGCAGCACGAGCAGCACCAGCAGGACCAGGAGCAGCACCAGCAGAGTAAGCACCAGCAGAAGCACCAGCACCAGGAGCAGCACCAGCAAAGTAAGCACCAGCAGAAACACCAGCACCAGGAGCAGCACCATCAGAGTAAGGACCAGCAGAAGCACCAGCACCAGGAGCAGCACCAGCAGAAGCACCAGCACCAGCAGAGTCAGCCCTAGCAGCAGAAGCCCCAGCAGAAGCAGAGTTAGCGCATGGGGGTGGGATGGTGGCCCTGTCCTTCTTGCCAGGGCTGGCAGGAGTAGGCACAGGCTTCCTCTTCTTCCCCATGGTTGTTGGCTGGAGATGTGTCTGGCAGCAGGTCTTTCCTCTGAATGGTGACCTGCTTGCGAGCTGCATCCTTTTATATCTGCGGGGCTGATGCAATGCATCCTCCCTGCATGCGCAGTGAATGCTTTGCATCCGCTAGGCATCCGCTAGGCGTCTGCTCTGCATCCGCTCTGCATCTGCTCCTTCCGCTGCGCGTCCACTTTGCTGTGCTCCCCTGGAAGCCCTGCGGATGTGTCATCTGCTTCCATCCGCTAGGCTTCCGTGGAGCATCTGCTTAACATCCTCGCTACGTCTTCTCCCCGCCCGTTCCTTTCCATTGTTGTCCGTTCTCTTTATGCAAATTTGGGGCACTTTTGAGATCGGATAACAATGGATGGAACATTTTCTCGTCCACTGTGTCCTTTTTACATATGTTTTGCATCCTTTGGCCGATGTGACAGGGCCTTAAAATAGTATCATATATGAGTCAGATCCTAGGTTGTTTAACCCAGTTCTGTGTATTGAGAAACTCTTCAAAACACCATCAGTTTCTCTCCCAAGGCTTGCTGCTTAAAATTATTTCAACTGGAGATGCTACACATTGAATTTATGACCTTTAGAACCTCAAATTTGGGGTTTGCCATTGAGCAGTAGTACTGCAGGAAAAAAAAAAGAGGGGAAACATGTTGTGAACATGAGCTGATAATTCCAACCAGACTACTAAACTTATTATTATACCCCAATATTTGCCCAGTTACACAGTCTCTTATTTGATGTCCATTTGCAAGATGCAATGTGAACCAAATAATTATGCCTTATAACTACCGTGTTTCGCATATAATAAGGCCGGGTCTTATTTTTTTTGAGCCCCCCCAAAATGGCTAGGACGTCTTTTCGGGGATGACTTAATTCCCCCCCCCTTGCATCTTTGGGTGGGCGGGTGGCGATAGCTTAGATGTTGACCTTGGCATTGGTGGGGCACTTTGTATTGGGATCAATGCAGGGAGCACCATATCCTGGTGTGCAACAAAAGTACTTCCTAACGGCAAGCCCCCCCCCACCATTTCCCCCCATTTTGCATGTTTCAATATAGGCCTTAATTTGGGGGAGGGGCTTAATTTCATTTCATGTCTATAAAACATGCTGGGACTTCCTATTGGGGGAGGCCGTATTGTTGGAGAAACAGGGTATGTAACATATAATGCATGGCTTTTAAATGTGTGAATTATGAAATAGAGTGAATGATTTGAAGTAATATCATTTTCTACCATGATTGTTAATGTTGTTCTTATATGACATATATCCTACAACACTCCAAAGTGCTATATATCTATTAATCTTTAAAGCAAACTTGTAAGTCAGTACTTTTTTGTATTACAAATAATCTGTTCAGAGAATTGCTGTAATGAGTGTACACTGTAGTTAGTTAATGGCTTGTTGAGATTTGAATAGGGATCTAGCTGTCACCTGTTCTGCCATTGAATTATTGGAAGATATCCTGTGATATCCTTTGCTTCTGCTCTGAATTATTTAGCAGTATTATGGGTAGACCAATTTTAATTCACTTATGCCAATTCATAGAAATACCAACTAAATGAATTCACCTCCTCAAAGATATGCTTCTCTTGGACAGACTAAATATGCAGACTGACAGCAGTCTCTTTCTCTCATTCTTTCTGTCTTCTATGAATTCTCTATGCATAGCAAAGTATATTTGATTATATTGTTTTTGACTGTATGTTTTGGGAATGACTCATAACAATGCTGTGTCTCTTTACTTAATAATCCAGACAAGGAACATTTTCTGATGCTTTTTACATTCTGCTTTCGAATGTTCAATACTAATACCTTTGTTTATGTTAACATTAAATGTTAATACAAGTAAGCCTGACATGTCGGTACCAGTGGTGAAATTCAATATTTTTTTTTACTACCAGTTGTGTGGGCATGACTTGGTCGGTGTGGCATGGCTTGGTGGGCATGGCAGGGGAAGGATACTGAAAATCTCCAGTCAGAGGTGGTATGTGCTGGTTCTCCGAACTACTCAAAATTTCCGCTACCGGTTCTCCAGAACTGGTCAGAACCTGCTGAATACCATCTCTGGTCAGTACCCTAATTGGTCTGTTATCAGTGAATTTGAGATACAGGAAATAATACGAACATATTGATGGCTATATAATTTTTCTTTATATTAAAATAATTGGCTGTTGCAGAACAAGATGCTTTTCACAAATATTCACATTTGAATTACTTTAAAATCATGGAGATAAAAGTATATTGAGAGCATAGTCATCAACTGTACTAAGGATGTAAAGCAGTGCTTTTTTTTTTTTTTTTGAGAAAAAGAAATTGAGGCAATGGCCTGGGTGAGCGCTTCAATTTTTAACCTAATTAAAGTGATTTCCTTTTGTTGCAATGGAAGATGTTCCCAGAGGCTCATCAGCATTGTTGCATGACAATTTTTTTCAAATTACAGAAAATGTTACATACAAACACGATATTCTATCTCAAAGTCTTGCATTTTGTTCTTTCATAATTGGCTCTCCCCCTCCCTCCCTTTCTTCCTCTCCCTTTCCCTCTTCCTCCTTCTCCCTCTCTCGCTTTTTCTCTCCCCCCACCCTCCAATCTTACAGAAATAGAGTTGCATGAGAAACATTATGTCACTTATGCTTTTGATTCTAAAAGCCACTTCATTTGGGACTTACTCATATTCCCTGAAAGTATTTTCAAAGGTATATTTTCCTTTCCATCTTATCTTGGAATAAACTGTTAAGCCAAATATCTATTGTTACTTATTGTTATCTATTATTATAATGGTTATTATTTTGTCAAGATAAAATGCAAGTTCATCTTGACAAAATATACTTTACTGCAGAGTCCCCCAATCTTTCGGGGGGGGGGGGGGGAATGGGGATGGTTCCGTGTAAGTGGCCATGGATTTTCATGTCATGTAATCTCTTCCCAGGCCTTTATCAGAGAATCCCTCATTTTATGTCTATAGAAATATGAATGTGACTTGTTTCTTCTGTCCCACATGAAGGCATGTGGGTGGCACATTTTTATGGTGTTTGGGCTTATATGTGTACTTTACAAAAAAAAAGGATTAGTGTAAAAATTTGTGCGTAAGATGAATTAATTATATTTTCAATGGAAATTAGGTTCTCAATGGTTTTCACTGAGTTTTGTATGACACAAGAACAAAGATGAATTCTCAATAAATTGGAGCAACCAGGAGGAGATTGTTTTTCAATTCAGAGTTTCCAACCTTCTAATAGATTATTTATCAAAAGGGGAATACTTTTAATGAACAAGACCTCTTTAACTTTTTTCTTTTTTAAAAAAGCTAATGAGTTCTGTTTTTAATTCAGATGACCTTGAGTTGGATAGTGTTTTAGATCCATTAATGGCTTTCAGAAGATCAGAAAAAAGCAGTGGTACTGCAACTGTTCTGAGAGATGTTTAGATGGGAGGAAATGATAGAACTAGTGTGAAAGGTAAATAGTAATCATGGTTCATTAGTAACTACTGAGACTTCTTAAAAAGGATACAATATTTATCTCCTAGTAGAATTTTCAGTAGGTAAGGTCCCAAGATTAATTTTATTTTGATGACAATTTTCTTATTAATATTTATAACTTCTTAAGTATGACATTCAATCCCTTTAACAGTATACTTGTATTGGTAGTTCTTTTCTTTTTTTGTCAAAAATTTCTTATCTGATGAGTTTATCTACCGTTCTGTCTAATAGACAGATATATATCAAGCAATGTTAACAAGCGCTCAATACAAGACATATATTTGTGTTTGTATGAAATCTCCAGGTAGCTTAGAAACATGCTATTATTATACAAATGTTTAGCACAGTAATCTGAATGCCATCCTAATATATTAATATTTTATTCTATTTGGGGGTTCCTCTCAGGTTGGGCAATTGATATTCCAAAGGCAATGTTTTGTACCATGAATCATTCATAACCTAAATCTGAACACATTTTCCCATATATAATTTGATTGATTGCCACAATATGCTTCAGTCTCATAGATACATAGCATACATTTTACCATATTTAGCTGTTTTCAGTCCTTTAGAATTCAATTACCTTAGTTTTGTCCGTATAGCATAGGTTTACCTCTTTTATTGAAGCACAGGATACATTTCACTCTTGAGTTAAGTAAAATTTATGTGGCGGTTATATAAATGAAAACTGTCAGTTGAAAACATTGCTATGTTGTGAGGTAGAAGGCATGTTTTAAACGGCAACTAACCAAGCATTGGAAATTGTCCACTAGAATTCTTTTTACATTCGAAACTATCTCATTAACTTGATACAACCTAATGTCCCAGAACTCCAAAACTGCCAGAGACTGTTTTCTTGCAGACCTCCTTGTGAGGAGTAGTTGTCTGGAACACTTTTGGGTGATCTCAGTTCCTCTCCTTGTCTTCATTACAACATGGTCATGACCGCACTTTTTGCAGAATCATCTTCAATCTGCTAGCTAGCTAGCTAGCTACCTACATTTGTATGCAGTTCAATATTTCAGATTTATAGTGACTGAGAACAATGTAAAAACTATTAAATGTTTACAGTAATTCAACTCAATTCAATTTCATGAATCAAAGAAAAAACTACTGACATAATGCAGAATACCAAATAATCAACAGGCAAGAAAATCTGGTTCCATATGGTGCACATTCATCTCTAAAGGAGCTTCAGAAGAGCATGACCTTCTGGAAGGTCAATTTTGAAGGGCCCAGCTTGACTTCTAGAAAAAGACTATTCCAGAGTACCTTTCCTCAAAAACATTTTTTGCTCACTTTATCTTCTTCTTGAACTGTTGAGTATCACAAGCAGCTTCTCTGTGAGGAACACGTCAGATGGATCAACTTTAGCTGGAGAAGGAAGTATTGAAAGTGCTTAGAAGCAAAGCCATATAGGACTTCATTGATCAAACTAATATTTTGAATGCATCTGGAAATTCATTAATAACTATTCAGGGCCTGAGACAAACACAGCAACTAAACTCAGTTGAGATAGGCTGTTGTGTTTTGGGCCAACTATATCTGGCCAGAGCACATTGCAGAAAGCCAACTACATGTTAATAAGGACATGAATAATTGCAATAGTCAGGTTTTCTCTCTTCTGAACAAAGATGCAAGGTTTCTACCTGATCTTTCAGAAGTAACCATGTTCCTTGGAGGACTCCTGAGCTGCAGACCTGCTGCCTCTCAGATAGTACTATTTGTCAAATGGCAACACTGATAGAATGTCAAGATTCTGACTGACGAACCCAACCAAGCAAACACTGTTGAGATGTACTGATCTCTGAATGCAAAACTTTATTGAGTACATCATATCGGCACAGACTGAAAGCACTCAATAAAGTTTTGCATTCAGAGATCAGAACATTTCAACAGTGCTTGCTTGGTTGGGTTCGTCAGTTGGAACCTTGACACTCCATCATTTGAGAAGTAGTACTATCTTCGAGGCAGCAGGTCTACAGTTCAGAAGAACCAAAATGATAAATAGTTACTATTTACTTCACTGTGTTTTGTCCCATCCAGATCTCAACAACTTCTAGACATTGAAAAAAGATTTTGATAGCACAATGAAGCTGGATATTACTAGCATATTGATGGTAGCAATAGCACTTAGACTATATACTGCTTCACAGTGCTTTACAGCCCTCTCTAAGTGTCTTACAGAGTCACATATTGCCCCCAACAATCTGAGTCCTTATTTTACTGACTTTGGAAGGATGGAAGGCTGAGTCAACCTTGAGCTGGTGAGAATTGAACTGCTGGCAGTCAGCAGAATTAGCCTGCAATACTGCATTCTAATCACTGCATCACCATGGATCTATGGCAGCATGCCATATATTGGCAGTTGTTACCTCTCAGTGGCTTCAAATAAATGTTATTCAGCAATGATGAGGGGACCAATATTGTGATACCCCATAAGAGAGAGGTCTCAGTTCTGCTACCAGAACTGAGATAGGATGGAACTTTTGCTTCCAATTCCCAATCTTAGGTGGTTCAAGAAGACACTTCCAGTGGCAATGAAGGAAGATATAAATCTAATGGCTTTTCTCTTATGGGGTATCACAAGGATGCTCATTAACTCAGCTAAACAATATGCCAGTCAGTGAAGATGAATCAAGATTTTGGTGAATACGAATATTTTTCTTGGCAGAATGCTGATAGAAATGGGCATAGTTGCCAAGCAGGAGCAATTCCTAAACATCCCTTCAAAAAGAAATTAACTACATTGAACAATGCAGCTAACTGACAGTCTGCTGATACAATGTGATATCAGGAAGGAGAAGCACTGGCATTTTGTCTCCATTATTGTTATAGTGTAGACTCCAACTTCAGCTTGTATTTATACTGTTAAGTTCATTATTGGCCTTTTGCCACTTCAAATGTAATTTCTGGTATTTCATCACCTGGAACTTTTTGATAAACCAGTATTGCATTTCAATAAACCAATGACCGGTACACAGAGATTGTTCAGATTGAAGCTTGTTGAGAATCTGGTTACCACCAGTTCCAGAAACTGCCTATCAGATTGCTGAGCATCAACCCCAGCGTGCTCTAGAAGTTTTCTAGGTCCACTAGATGTCTGGGCTGGATTTGCCTAATGTTTTCTTCTTAACATGTTGAGAGTTTATGCACCTGTCTCTTTCTATTCTATACGTGCATGATACATCAATCTGATGAGAGCTTTTATAGCAAGCCTTTTTTTCTTTTCATCTAGCAAATGCAAAGGAACTATAGCATATGATTGAATGAAGCTAATTTGGTAACTTATTTTTGACTTGACATTTGCTGATTAAGTTGTATTACAAGTGTATTACATGCAAATAGTAATAACTAGATTTTTATTTCATAAACATTTACAATTATGTTAAAACCTTCACTTCACAATGAAATGAATAATCCTGCAGAGTTAGGTCTCCCTGAAACTTTAGTGGCTGTCATATGTTTGGATGCTCCATATATTTTTTTCCTGTTTTTCAGGGTGTTCCAGGTCCTGGCCAATATAATATAAAAAGTGAGTTTGGAAAGGCAGGTTGCATCACAAAAAGTGAAGCTCAGCATGTTCCTTTTCTTTCTCTTTCTGAGGTAAAACATATTACAGTTCTTTCTCATTTGCAACTTTTAAAAAATTGTTGTTAGCCTGTTTGAGAAATTTGAAGAACGGTTTTATGGGATTTTGTTTATAGAGGAATATCTGCAGTGGTTTATTTGTGATACAATTATATTAAATAGAACATAATGGGGGCAGACAGACCATTTGCACGGATGGTCTTATAGATTCTAATTATTCAATAGATTATTTGTCAGATCCATAATTAGATGTACATTAGATATACATCAGATCCAAAACACCAGTTATATTCCATGAAAAAAATAGGTTTGTTTGTGTATTTGTTCTCTCTCTCTCTCTCTCTCTCTCTCTTTCTCACTCTCACTCTCTCTCTCACACACACACGCACACACACACATCTCTGTTTCTACCTCTCTACTTCTCATTATCTCTATGTCTCTTGTGTCCTTTCAAAAGCTAGGAAACATTCCTAAGCATTGAGGCTTATCATTCTGTTAATAGTTCTAACTGCTCATGTGGTAATGTTACACAAAAAAGTAGTGTGCTTGCCAGAATTTTTAACAGTTTCTGCATGTGTGACACTGTGCAGAGAATGGAAATGTCAATTCAAAATGTCAAAAGATTGAGAATTATATATAAATAATGAGCAGATAACAGAACACAAAGAGCCTATTTCGTTACATATTCAAAAGCAACCCCAGCTCCCCTTCAGTTCTGGAACAGCAGTGTAAGGCTCTCAATCATTATTCAATCTAATTATATGGATTCTTCTATAGGATGTTGTGTTCTCTTGGATTCAGGTACAAAAGAATCAGAACATTTTGTTGCTTATTCTTGAAAAGTAAATTATTTCCAAATTTGTGTAATGTATTGAACAGAACAGGTAATAAAATATATTTGTTCAATATCATTTCTTAACTATGATTGGTAATCAAGCTAGGAGGAACAGACAGTGAACTCTAGGTATAATGAGATGAATTCTTAGATGAATTCTTCGCAATGTTAGGCCCCACAACTTGAGCATGGAGCCATCTGTAGTCATCAAACATCTTGCCATTTTAAAATTGCCTTAATTTTGCAGAGACTTTGCTCATACAGTCAGAGTCTTGCAGATGAGATGGGTGGTATAGAAACGATAGATAGATAGAAAGATAGATAGATAGATAGGTACATAGGTACATAGGTAGCGATAGATGATAGATATAGATGATAGATAGACAGATATAGATGATAGATAGGTAGATAGATTTTCATCTCTTGCTGCAATGTAGATTTAATAATTCTTTTTATGCATCTAGCCCGCTTAGGAGTGGCTGAAACAGCAATATCCACAGGTTCTTGCTTCCATCACAATGATAAAAACAGAAGTGTTTTTAGAGGATTGCAGTGCAAGCTGTGTCCCAGGTTCTCTGGTGTTGTTCTGTGTTATAATATAGGCAGAAAAGAAAAATGACTTGTATCACAGTGTTGCAGTACTGCTTCTGTCACTAGAGTCTCACCGTCCCCCAGCATTGCTGGTCAAAATGGCTAATCATATCCTACAAAATATTACATGAATTTACATAATAAATATATTTTATGATGCTTCTGAAAGTGAACTTTCTTGGCTACATAGATGAATTATTTGCAAACATGCAGCTTCCGGCTTTTTACAAATAGTCCTCGGTTAACAACCACAATTGGGAATGGCAACTCTGTCACTAAGCAAGACATCATGTGACTGCAGTAGACTTACAGGTCATTTCTGACATGGTAATTAAGTAAAACAGCCATAGTTGTTAAGACATTACATGATTATGAGTTGCAATTTTACTGCCAGCTTCTCCATTGACTCTGCTTTGCTTATACTATACCAAAATAGACCTTTCCTTACTCAGTGATATGTAAGAGAGTTGTCTGCTACTTCTATATTTATATTCTCTTGTGTTTTTTTAGAGGTTTGCCCCTACAAAATCTTCTACTCCAGCTCCTGGCACATATGATGAAACACGCTCTGCTCTTGAATGCTTGAGAAGGCCATGTAGATCAAAAAGCATCCCATTTGGCCATACGTCAGTTCGATTCACCAGAGATTCCAGATTGCAAACATCACCAGGTATATGAGTATATCTTCACTCGCTAATCTAGGGGTATCAAACTCAAGGCCCATTGGTCAGATCCTGCTGCTGGGTGCTTAGATCTGACCCACAGGGCTGCCCTGAAAACAACAAAGGACCAGCTGCCCTCCCGGGCTCCATTTTCACTGGTAGAGCACCGCAGGCTGGTGTGATGGCAGAGTGCTAGCAAAACAAACTAAAAACAAAACAAAAGAAGAAAAGTTTTCCCTTTTGCATTTGAGGATCCAAGAAGGGACAGGACAGGAGAAAGGGAAAGAAGAAAGAAAAAGAAGGGAAGATGAGAGCAAGGAAGGAAAAAGAAGGAAAGAGGAGAAGGAAGAAGAAGGAGGAGGAAAAGGGAAGGAAAAAGAAGAAAAGGAAAGAAAGACAAAGAAAGAAAGAAAGAAAGAAAGAAAGAAAGAAAGAAAGAAAGAAAGAAAGAAAGAAAGAAAGAAAGAAAGAAAGA
>BLBF01000026.1:23670031-23731829 GCA_015471245.1 Laticauda colubrina
AGAAAGAAAGAAAGAAAGAAAGAAAGAAAGAAAGAAAGAAAGAAAGATTACAATGGGAGGGAGGGTCTGAGGGAAGTCCTGATTTAGAACTTGGCCACCACAGATGCCCCCAACACGAGTGACTTTGAGCTGCCCCCCCAGCCCCCGAGGACAAACATAACCCTGATGTGGCCCAAATTGAGTTTGATATCCCTGCTCTAATCTGTCAGAAGAGGAACCCTGTAGAGTTGATTGGACTTCTGGTGTCTTTCCCTCTCTGTTATCCTTTCAGTCTATTGCCCATGCTTAGGGTTCATAGGCCTTGTAAAGTGGTTTAGGTTTTTGAACTGTTTCTGCTGGTTCGTAAATTCAAGTTTGCTTTGACCCTGGTTAAATATCAGTTATCCAAATTGTCTTTTAAAAGGAATATGAATGAAATCCATTCATATGATCCATTCAAGTATGAAATATAATAAATAGGATCTCATAAGATGAATCTTTTCAGTTATAGATGTGCAACTTAGCCATATGCCTTCAGGATAGAATTGATAACAAATATCAGATTAGAAGCTCAACTTAACAGCCACAACAACCCAATAATGTTGTGTTCACTATAATTTTAGATAGTGAAGGTCCCTCCAAATTCAATAATCCAATCTTCCAAATCTAGATTTGCTTCCATTTACAGAATTATTTTCAAAAGTTAAAGAAGTGACAAAATAATTACATAATTTAATGAACCAATTTTTATTCATGTTAATATTAGGGTGGGATCAAAAGGATCAAAGTCCTTTTACAGATTATATTTTTATTATATTGCTACTTGCATATTGGGAATACCTTGTACAGTTGACTGATTTGATCACCCTAATTCCCTGATAGTGAACCTATGGCACACGTGCTGGAAGTGGCATGCAGAGCCATTTTTGCTGCACATGAGAGATCGCCCAGAAGATCTCCACTGTGCATGTTTAGGCGCCCCCTGCCAGCCAGCTGATTGTCAGGTATCTGCCGTGCATATGCAGGGGGAAGATGTATGTGTGGAAGATGCACGTCTATGTGCAGAGGCATGTAGTGTGCGGGGAGTTTGAGTGTGCATGCACAGAGGTGTGCGATGTGGAGGGGTTGCGTTCACATGCACAGGGGTGGGGAGAGTTGCATCAGCATTGCATCATGGGTACAGGCACGCATGCATACTCTTGGCACGCAATGTGGAAAAGGTGAGCAATCACTGCCCTAATCTGATTTTTATATTTATTTTGCATTGGCTTTGGGGCATTATTTATTTAATCATTACGTGCATAATAGTTAAGGGCCTGTCACATAGGCCGACGGATGCAAAAAGTATGTAAAAAGGATACAGCGGACGAGAACATTTTCCATCCGTTGTTATCCGCTCTCAAAAGTGCCCCAAATTTGCATAAACAGAGCAGACAACAACGGAAAGGAATGGACGGGGGGAGGACGTAGCCAGGATGTAAAGCGGATGTTCCACGGAAGCGTAGTGGATGGAAGCAGATGGAAGCGGATGGAAGTGGATGGCACATCCACAGGGCTTCCGGGGGAGCACAGCGAAGCAGACGCACAACGGAAGGAACGGATGCGGAGCGGATGCGGAACGGATGATGCGGAAGCATCATGGAAGCTTAGTGGATGCCTAGCGGATGCCTAGTGGGTGCAAAGCATTCACTGCGCATGCGGGGAGGATGCATTGCGTCAGCCCCGCGGATATAAAAGGATGCAGCTTGCAAGCAGGTCACCATTCAGAGGAAAGACCTGCTGCCAGACACATCTCCAGCCAACAATCATGGGGAAGAAGAGGAAGCCTGTGCCTACTCCTGCCAGCCCTGGCAAGAAGGACAGGGCCACTATGCCACCCTCTGGTGCTGACTCTGCTTCTGCTGGGGCTTCTGCTGCTCGGGCTGACTCTGCTGGTGCTGGTGCTTCTGCTGGTGCTGCTCCTAGTGCTGGTGCTTCTGCTAGTGCTTACTCTGCTGATGCTGCTTCTGGTGCTGGTGCTTCTGCTGGTGCTTACTCTACTGGCGCTGCTCCTGGTGCCCGTGCTTCTGCTGGTGCTTACTCTGCTGGCGCTGCTCCTGGTCTTGCTGGTGCTGCTGGTGCTTACTCTGCTGCTGCTGATCCTGGTGCTGCTGGTGCTGCTGTTGCTGCTGGTCCTGCTGGTGCTGCTTTTGCTGCTACTGTTGTTGTTGCTGGTGCTGGTGGTGGTAGTGTGGTGGAGCAGCCCCTAGAACCTCGAAGCCCCTCTGATGAGGGCCCAGAAGGCCCTGCCAGAGGGAGGAAGAGGCATACGCGAGAATGGGAGAGGAGGCAATACTCCATTGAAGAGGAACATGAGGATGAGGTGCTCGAATGGCTGAGGGAGAACGAGTACCTATGGCGGAAGGGACACCGGCTCTATCGAGACACCAAGAGGAAGCAGGCTGCTTGGAGAGAGAAGGCGGAGAGCCTTGGCTACACTTCGGAGGTCCTCCTCGGATGGTGGAAGCACATGCACACCTGGTACGGGAAGCTGTACCTCAAGAAATCTGGACAAGCCGCGGTCAAGCTCACCGACCGGGAGACCTACGTGATGGCCAAGTGCAGCTTCTTGGAGGGTGAGGTCTGCCACCGAGGAGCAGCCACTCTGTCTACCCTCTCTCTCAGGCAGTCCACAGAGAGCCAGTCCTCTTCTGGCCAAGAGTCAGTTCCTGTGTCCAGGCAGGTATCTGTGGAGCGTCCCTTGATGGAGACTCCCCCTGACAGCTGCACTCCCTGTGGCGGAGTGCATGGAGGACCCCCTGACACAGTGGGAGCAAGAAGAGGGCACTTCCACCAGAGACCAACCCACCCCCACCCCCAGCTCCACCTCCACCTCCACAGAAAGCAGGCAGAGAGCCAGAACGGAGTTGCAGAGCCACACTGTCCTGCTGGAGATCAGGGACATCATCAAAAGCAGTGTAGATCTCCTCTCTCAGCTGGTACACACTGACATACCATCATCAAACCGCAAGCCCTTCCTCACCTACGTCAACCAGACCCTCATGGACATGTCCGAATCCCAGTACCAGGTGATCAAGGAGAGGATCACAGGTATTCTACACAACCCCCCAGGCCCAGCTGAACCTGCTCCCACCCAGTCCAGGTCTGCTCCTCCACCCCAAGTGATGTCACAGCCCTTCCAAGGCTTTCCACAGGCCCTCACCTACCAAGGCTACAGCTACCAGGAGTTCCAGCAGCACAGGCAGCCCTTCCCAGTCGAGCACCACCAATGCCACCGACGCCACTGATGCCACCCATGCCACAGATGCCACCCACGCCACAGATACCACCCACGCCTCACCTCGCTCACCTGCAGACCAGACAGCCCCACTACACTCCTCCTTCCTCCACCCCACAGCCAAGTCCAGCCTCAGAACATCTGTCATTGGTCTTGGGACTGACACCCCATGTCATGGAGGAAGGGCCTCTCAACATCACAGGACTGAGCCAGCTCTCTGAGAGCTTCCTCCATACATCATCTCCTGTTGTCCTCTCGGGGCCGGGCACCCAAGGACGCCTCAGACCAGCACTCCAGCAGCAGCCACCTCCACAGCACCTGGACCCTTCACCCCTGAGACTATGGGCACATCTCAGAGTGACTGAGAAGAGTGCCAGAGACTGGGTTGCTACCTGTTGACTTTATCTTTGCTTGGGACACTTTACTTGGGTCATTTTGCTTTTACAGTTTTTTTTATGAATAAAGTTTATCTTTGCTTCACACACTTGGTTCAGTTCTTTTTGTAAATAAAATCTTGGTGGAAACTTTTAGAAATGGTTTAAGCCTTTGCATGCTTGTGGGATGGGTAAGGATAGCAGTGGGATGGGCAGGGATACCTGTGGGATGGGTAATAGCTGTGGGATAGATTAACCTCCAGTGCAAGCATAGTGGGACTGTATAGTCCACCCTCCCAGGTGCCACACCTATGGCCCTTTATTATCAATAACAATTTAATCATTCATCAACACATTTCAACATAAACACAACTCTTTATTAAATGCCCCGTTCATTGTAGGGCCGCTCAACATACACGGCACAATCTCATCAGTGTGATGAGACAGGCTGAAGAAAGCATCCATTAAGCATCTACCATCCGTCTTGCCACTCCACTGCTCCAGCTGGGGAGTTGCACCAGTGTTTCAGGAGGTTGCACTGTTTCTTCCCTTCACGTGAAGCTGTGTTGGGGCCTTGCACATCCACAGTATCTATCAGGTTTCGCCCTTGCCTCCATTCACCAGGCTCGATGTCCCCATTGCCTTGTTGGTGGTCCACAAGCCTGTTCTGCAAGACTGGGTAGCGGGTGCGCATGAGATTATGCAGGATGCAGCAAGCTTCCACGATCCTCCTCACGGTCTCTGGGCGATGCTGCATGGTGGTGAAAAGTATCTGGAACCTGTTGGCCAGGATGCCAAAGGTGTTCTCCACCACCTGCCTTGCCCTGGACAGCCTGTAGTTGAAGATTCTCTCTTCACGGGTGAGGCATCTGGAAGTGTAGGGCTTCATGAGGTAGGTTCTAAGGGAGAAGGCATCATCCCCCACCATGAAGTAGGGCACATCTTGTGTGTCGTTGGGTAGGGGGTCTGGATCTGGAAAACTCATGATGAGGTTGCGTTCCAGCCCCTCCTTGAGGTGACTGTTGTTGTATACCTGGGCATCTGAAGCTGACCCGTTGCCTGAAACATCGATGTACATGAACTTGTAGTCAGCATCGACCCTGGTGAAGAAGATGATGCTGAAGAAGCCCTTGTAGTTGTGATAAGTGGACCCTGAGTTGGCTGCCGCTTTGCAGGCCACGTGCTTGCCATCTATGGCTCCAACGGTGTGGGGGAAGTTCCACTTCTGATACCACTGCTCTGCAACTTTCTTCCAGCCTTCTTCAGTGGAAGGGCAATGGAGGAGCTCCTCCAGGTATTCTTCGATGATGGCCTGCACCACTCCTCTGACCACAATGCTGATGGTGTTGTGTGGCACCTTCCAGCCGTACTGCATGCTCCTGTACGTGGTCCCGGAGGCCAGGTGGTGCAGAGTCAGCGCCACCTTGAGTCCAGGGTCCAGGCTTGGTTGGAAGTTGGTGCTCTGCTTGGTCAACCTGGGTCTCAGCCCCTCCACAACTTCGTCAAACATGGCTGGCGGCATCCTCATGAAGTTCTGGAATGCACGAGGGTCTTCATTCCTCAGCTCCACCATCAGCTTGTTATACAGTCCATACTCTGCTCTTCTTTTGATCCATCTTCGGACCCAGACACTTCTTGAACGCCTCCTTTTCTTTGCGTAGAACAGGTGAAAGATCCTGTAGAGGGCTTCGCACTGTTGTAGAACAATGGCGGCTACCAAAAGGAGTGTGTGATGATCCATGGTGGAGATGACTGGATGCTGTAGGAAATATAGGTTTTCCGCTAGGTGTCCTTTTGCATCCTCTAGGCATCCTGCAGACATCCTAAATATCCGAGATACCTCCCCTATACGAACGTTTTTTTCATTTTAATGCTTTATATTCGAGCTGCATCTGCTTTCATCCTTTCTACGTCCGTGCTACTTACGTTGCGTGTCCGTTCCATGTCTGTTTCGCTTCCTCCCTGTGTCCGTTTTCCGCTTCAGCGGATGCGAGTTGCGCGGATGCACAGTGGATGCATAGCAGATATAGCGGACACGTAACGGATGATGATGGACGTATAACGGATGTTCCCCATATGCGTAGCGGATGTAAAATGGATGCATTGGATGCATTTTCCGCTTAAAAAGTTTTGTGCAGCTCAAAAGTTTTTGAGCGGATGAAATGTCAATAGACGGATGCTGGACGGATAGAGAGGATGAAAAACGGACGCAGTGAGTACAGAACGGATGCATCGCGTTTACCATCAGATGGCAAGTGTTTCTTTCCGTTTTACATCCTCTTTCCATCCGTTGGTGCTGTGTGACAGGGGCTTTACTAAGTAATAGTTTTCTGTCTCTTCCTTCCTTCCTAATACTTCATGGCTCTTATTAGAAGTATGCTACTACATTAGGCTGCTAGGTCAAACATGACTTCCTGAATGTCAGTTAACTTTCTTGTCATTCAATCCTTTTCTGATTTCAGAGTTGAATTTCTTACCTCTTTAGCTTGCTATTCCTCAAGGGTCAGATTTTAGTCATTAACCTCCATCTGCTTCTCTCCACATTTTAGTTTTTGTAACACATGGTGAAACGGATGCAACCACTGGGTGCATTTTCCCTTTGGGAAATTAAAAGCATAATTGGAGGTTGTATTCTTTGCTATGGGAATCTGTCTGTTTCAGCCGTGTTCTCTTTTTATATCTGTAAAAATGATACTATACAATTCTTTAATGTTCGTTCAATCAAAGGAAATTTTATTCTGAATATCTCTTTGTGAGGGAAATTGAGAATCAACTTGGCATTGATTGCAACTAATTGTGTGTCTTAGATAAACAGATGTTGCAAAAGCGACAGAAAAGTTATTAAAAAGGATGCTGGACATTCCAAATCTATCTATCGATCGATCGATCGATCCATCCATCGATCCATCCATCCATCCATCTCCTATGTTGTCTATCTCACATAAGTGATTCTGAGTAGTTCACATATAAAAAACAGAATTAAAATACAATTAAAACCAACTTAAAATTAAAAATGTAAAGGTTGAAAGGTTAAAGAGGCAGGGTGGGAGGGGATGTAGAGAGTTCTTAGGCCACCAACCCACCCACAGGATTGCATATTACAAAATTCTAAGGAGCAGATAAAAGATAAGCTTTTAAATGTAAGTGCATAGGCTTTTGGTTCCAGAATTTTAAAAGTAACTATCTTATTATTATCCAAGTGTGGAAATATTCTAGGCTATCTGAAAATATGTAACTTTATTTTACATACTTGGTGCAACTGTCAGTGTCACATCTTCATAATCTTTCATCTCTGACAAGGTCACCCTTATTGACAATCTGAAAGAGCTATTTATCCTTGTGTTGCAGATCATGCTAAGTTATCCTAAGATTGTAGAGGTCATCAGCACTATGACAATCAGTCCTAAGACAAATAGTATCTATTCATATTATTCTCAAGAGTGCTGACTTTTTTTACACACAAGAGGTTCCTCATTTATCTTTAACATAAATCTTTTTTTTTTTTTGCTGAACACATTCATGGATACTTTTGAGGAACTTAAATAAGGAATTTCTTGCCCGGTGAAGTTGTGTATCACTGGTTCTAAGTAGTTACAGAGTTTCTGCATCAGTATTTTTTACATTTTGATTTATAGTTTTCTTTTCATCTGTTGAAATTAAGATGATGTTCAAGGTCTGTGCAGATGGCTTCTCAAGAACGCCTTATCAGATTCAAATCTGTTAAGCTTCAGATGTTTTGTGACAGTGTAAGCTTTTCCCTGCCCTAGTAGTGAAGCAGAAGATAAGAAAGTCATCTAATCTATTTTTTTTCCAGTTTACATTGTGCCTAGAATTAATATTTTGATAGTCTTTTTGGAGGTTGGTTCACTTTTATTACTAAGGTTGATATAAAGTTCTTTATTAATAGGATTCTATGGTTCAGAGCAATCTATATAGAAAGGGTTCCTAATCGATATTCAAGTGAGCATTATTATAATTAGAAATAGGTGGAATTTCCTAAAATCGCTTCAAATTATAATTTAAATTACTGTAAAACTCAAACATAATTTGTAGATTAATGTTTATTTTGACCATTAGTATTCATCATCATCCAGAGTCGCTTTTTGATTAGATGGGCAACTATATAAATTACATAAATAAACTTTCAGAAAAAAATCTATTTTTCAGTGTATATAATTTTATCATGAAGTATATTTACTTAAAAAAAAATAAAAGGGTGAAGTTATATTTTACAGGTTTTTAAAGGAATAAACCAATGCATTATACAATTTATTCTATATAAATTAAGGAACACTATAGTTAAAATTATAACAGTGAAGAAACCTGTTTCTGTTCAAATCAAGAAGCTCTTATGTCATAAACTTGAGTGGTACTACTGTAGCTGCACCTTTGTCAGCTATACAGAGATGTAATTGTGAGATGAGTGGCCATTTAAATAGATTTATATGAAATACATACCTAAGGCTGCAGCTCATTTTTCTTCTCCCATCACTGTATTCTGATTCACAATTAGCTAATCTTAAGGCCCGGTCCCACTGGCCGACGGACGCAAAACGTATGCATAAAGGACACAGCAGACGAGCAAAATTTTGGGGGTGGCTCCATTCGTTGTCAACCGCTCCAAAAAGTGGCAAAAATTTGCATAAACAGAACGGAAAAGAACGGACGTGGGTAGTATGTAGTGGGGATGTTAAACAGATGTTCATAGGAAGCCTAGCGGATGAAAGCAGATGGAAGCAGATGACACCTCCGAAGGGGTTCCGGGGGAGAATTTCGAAGTGGACGCATAGTGAAAGGGGCGGATGTATAGCGGATGAAGCGCATGCATCATGGACACCTGTACGAAAAAAGGGGATGTCGCGCTGATGTATATTGGATGCAAAGCGTTCACTGCGCATGCGGGGAGTATGAGTTGCGTAAGCTTTGCAGATGTAAAAGGATGCAACACGCACACAGTCAGCATACAGGGGAAAAACGTGCTGCCACATACATCTAGCAGGAATACCATGGTTCATCAGTCAGGCAAGAAGAGGAAGCCCGTGCCTACTCGTTCAAGCCCTGGCAAGAAGGTCAGAACCAGCATCCCACCCCCTGGCACTGACTCTGAAGCTGCTGCTGCTGTGGTGGACCAGCCCCAAGGCCCTCAAAGCCCTGCTGCTGAAGGCCCTGCTGCTCAAGCCCCTGAAGGCCCTGCTGCTCAAGCCCCTGAAGGCCCTGCTGCTCAAGCCCCTGAAGGCCCTGCTGCTCAAGCCCCTAAAGGCCCTGCTGAAGCCCCTGCCAGAGGGAGGAAGAGGCAAGGGAAGCAGAAGGGAGAGAGGAAACAGTACACCGTTTCTGAGGAGCATGAGGATGAGGTGCTGGAAAGGCCGAGGGAGAACGAGTACCTCTGGAGAAAGGGCCACAGACTCTATCGGGACACCAAAAAGAAGCAAGCAGCTTTGAGAGACAAGGCAGAGAGCCTGGGGTACACTGCAGAAGTACTCCTAGGATGGTGAAAGCACATGCACACCTGGTTTGGCAAGCTACACCTCAAGAAATCCAGGCAGGCCGCTGTCAAGCTCACTGACCAGGAGATGTACGTCATGGCCAAGTGCAGTTTCCTGGAAGATGAGATCCACCACTGAGGAGCAGCCCCTCTGAGACCCCTCTCCCTCAGACAGCCCACAGATAGCCAGTCCTCTTCCAGCCAGGAGTCAGCTACCCTGTCCAGGCAGGTGTCTTCAGAGGGCCCCACAGCAGAGACCCCCCCCGACAGCTGCACTCCCCATGCCAGCAGACTTGAAGGATCCCGTTGAGGATGACGTCTGCTGTCACAAATGGAGGAAGAAACAGCAGCCACCAGAGGCCAACCCACCCCCACCCCCAGCTCCAGAGGATGCAGGCAGAGAGGCAGACTGGAGGGCCAGGACCACAGTGTGCTGTTGGAGATCAGGGACAGAATGAAGACCAGCACAGAACTTCTCTCTCAGCTGATCCACAGCGACATACCATCCTCGGCCCTTCATCACCTACGTGAGCCAGACCCTGAGGGACCTGCCTGAGGCCCAGTACCAGGTGATGAAGCAGAATATCACAGCACTTCTGCATAACCCTCAAGGCCCAGCTGAATCTGCTCCTTCCCAATCCAGGTCTGCTCCTCCACCCCAGGCGATGTCACAGCCCTTCCACAGCTTTCAACAGCCCCTCACCTACCAGTCCAGGCCCAGGTTCATCGCATGCCACAGACGCCACACCTCACCCAGCTGCAGACCAGACAGCCCCACTACACTCTTCCTTCCTCCACCCCACAGCCAAGCCCATCAACGGACAATCTGTCATCAGTATTGGGCCTGACATCTTAAGTCTTTGATGTAGGGCCTCTCAACCTCACGGGACTGAGTCAGCTCTCGGATAGATTCCTGAACACACCATCCCCTGTTGTACCCTCTGGGCCAAGCACCCCAATGGTGCCTCAGACCAGTACTCAAGCCACAGCCATCTCCATAGTCCCTGCTCGCTTAACAGCTGAGACCAGGGACATGACTCAGAGTGACATAGAAAAGTGTCAGAGACTGAGTTGTAATTGTTTAGTTTATCTTTGCTTAAGACACTTTACTTGGTTCATTTTGCTTTTTTAATAAAATCATAAAGTTTACCTAAGAAAGTTAATAAAGTTTATCTTAGCTTAACACACTTAATACAGTTTACTTGGTTCATTTTGCTTATTTAATAAAGTCATAAAGTTAAGAAAGTTAATAAAGGTTATCTTTGCTTAAGATACTTGATACAGTTTATTTGGTTCATTTTGCTTATTTAATGAAGTCATAAAGTTTACCTAAGAAAGTTAATAAAGGTTATCTTTGCTTAAGACACTTGGTTCATTTTTTTTACTTAATAAAGTGTTGGTGAAAACTTTGAAAAAATGGTTAAGCCTTTGCATGCTTGTGGGATAGATAAGGATAGTTGTGGGATAGATAAACCTCCAGCGCAAGCATAGTGGTACTGTATAGTCTGCCATCCCAGTGATCCAGATGATTTTCTCCCCCTTTTTATAGAAAATATCGGTTGTCCGCTAGGTGTCCTTCTACATACTCTAGACATACTCCAGACATCCAAAATATACGAGATACATCCCAGATACAAACGTTTTGTCCGTTTTTAATCCTTTATAAATGAGATACATACGCTTACATCCTTTCTATTTCCGTGCTACTTACGCTGTGTAGACGTTCCGTGTACCTTTTCTTTCCTCCCTCTTTCCATTTTCATCTGCAGCAGATATGAGTTGAGGGGATGGCCAGAGGATGCAGAGAGGATACAGTGGATGTTTAACGGATGATAACGGACATAGAACATTTGTTGCCCGTATGTGTCGTGGATGTACATCGTACGCGGCAGAAAGTTCATCCGTTCACAAAGTTTTGTGCAGCTCAAAACTTCTTGTGCGGATGAAATCGCAGTGGACGGATGCTCGACGGATAGAGCATATGAAACAGTTATGCAGTGAGTACACAAAGGATGCATAGCGTTTTCCAACGGATGGCAAGCTTTTTTTAACGTTTTACATCCTCTTTGCATCCGTAAGTGCAGTGGGACCGGGCCTTTACTTCTAGCTGATTTAATCTTATTTGATTGAAATTGAATGATATTTATAGGTTTCAGAAATAATGGTAAATGTGTATACATATCATTTTTTTTGCTTAAGCTTCAAACGAAGCTGCTTAATTTAACTAAATTTCATTATGCACTTGCAGGTCCTGCATTTTATAATATCCTCAATTACAGAATTGCAACACCCAGCCTTAAAGATGTTCTCATGGAGACAAAAAAGAAAGGAGCATTTGGATCTACAGTTCCTCGACTGTTATATTTAGTTAACAGGGAAGCTTTTGTTACACCTGGACCAGCTGATTATCAGGTAACATTTTTTTGTTCATCTGACTTTGCAGTCATTGCTCTAATTTAGAAGAAAGTAATTCTTTTGATGAAGAATGGGTAGATCAACTACAATTTATCGATAGCCATATGAAAGTCCTACATTTAAAATCTTCACCCATCTGAATGCCTTCTTAGTTTTCTAATTTTTAATAAGAATTATTGATTATTAGGCCACTGATTTTGTCCAATGTGGGCTTTCTTCATGTTCCTCTACAAAGAAGCAGACACATATGGGGTGATAACCAGTTCTTCTGAGTCCCGTATAAACAGATGCAAATTTATTGTTTTGCTCTCATTACCTTCTTTGGCAATGGTGGTGCAGTGGTTAGAATGCAGTATGGCAGGCTGCTAACTCTGCCTTCAGTCTTGAGTTCTATCCTGACTGCCTCAACATTGACTCAGTTTTTCATCTTTCTGAGGTCGGTAAAATGAGGAGATTGTTGGAGGCAATATGCTGACAATGTAAACCTCCCATAGATTGCCATAAAGCACTATGAGGCAGTATATAAGTCTAAATGCTATTGCTGTTTAGGAATTCATTTATCTTATTTCCCAATTAATTATTTTCAATCTTATCTTTCTCTGTCCCCATTATCCTTCCTTTCTCTCCTCATCACAGTTTTCTAAAAACTTATGAAAATCCCCACTTAATTCAGTGTAATTTATATTGAAATTTTTGAGCAGTTTTTACATGAAGCTAGGGAAGTTTAATACTTATATATAGATATATCAGAAGCTAAATAAATAATTCTGTGATACTTTAACAATGAGTAAAGATATGTCTATAAAACCTTATGCTGCAAGGAACCCACAATTCTATATACATAGAAAGCAGCATCTATAGTTTGAAAACTCCTAATATTTTAACCCTTGAGAATCATATCCCTTCTCAAAAATGTGTTTATGGGTGATATGGTTTGCCTTTCTAATATTTTATATATATTTATTACAGAAACTCTTATCTTTCACACATATACTCTCATATCATCAAACATATGAAGGATGACTACCTTAGTATCCATTAATATTCCCTGACAACTTAATTTAATAGAATTATAATCATGTGAAAGAGGAAATGAATACATATTACCAAATATATTAGTTGTAGAGACACTTTTATTCAGAATATTTGAGATATAAATACTTTCCCTTTAGATCCTAGTCAAGTTGAAGAGCTAATATTATATTGTAGATAAATTTAGAAATGGGTCTCTTGATAGCAGAAATGAGAAGAGGGTAGGTAATATTGTGAAAATAGGAACAAAGGACATAAAATATTATGAGCCTGTGCTTAAATATTATCCAGAGCAGATTAAAAGTTACATAAATATTCCCCAAGCAGGCAAAATACCACATAAGGAATATCATATAATTATCAGAAATAATATTACACGTATTTATACATATACATATACATACACACACACACATACACACACACACACGTATGGTATTTAGGTTTCTTTGGGTATTTTCCCACATCTTAATATTTGTGCTTTTATTATAGCGACGTTTCAGCAGAATCTCATCTGCCATCCTCAGGCTTATGTATTGGGTTCTTTTTAATCTTGTGTGTCAGGCTTTTTAATCTTGTGTGTCATGCCTTGTGCTAAGATATAAATGAATACTAAGAAATTTTAATTTATGTAGAAATCCTTCCTTTCATTCAGCCAAATGTAACTTAAATCAGAAGTAACTTACACACCTGGGAAGGAGGAAATGAATGCATGTATCACAGTGGGTAACACATATCTTGCAAATGGGAGAAAAAGCCAGAAATTTCTTTCTCAATCCTCTCACATACAATATGCTACCGTGTTTCTCACATAATAAGGCCGGGCCTTATTTTTTTTTACCCCCGAAAAAATGGCTAGGCCGTCTTTTCGGAGGTGACTTAATTCCCCCCCTTGCATCCTCCCGTAGGCGGGGGGCGACAGCTTGGATATTCAGGAGACCTTCCGCCACCGTTGCTTTCCCTTCTCCCTTGCTGCCGGGGCGTTAGAGCAACGCCGTGGCATTTGGAGCAGCCACGTGCGGCCAGTCAGGGCTCCTCCCTGCAACCGGAGCCCTGAGGAGACACTTGGCTTCAGGCGCTCCCGTCGCCACCTTCCTAGGGAAGGCGCTCCCACGAGAGGATCTCTCCCTCTCTCTCTCTATCTCCCTGCAAGGTCAAAGTCTGCGCTGCGGCTGAGGAGGAGGAGGCTGCAGCCGGTTCCTCCTGCTTGCTGAGAGGTGAGGAAGCCGTGGCTTTGCAGAGCAAGCAAAGTGCTGCTCGCCCGGGCGAGATTTGGGAACGAGGAGCAGGAGGAGGCACATATGCACCCGAGGCTCGCTTTCCTGGCTCTGCCCAGCCCGCACAGCTCTGGCGCGGCCCTGGTGGGATGAGCGGAGGATCCGGCGGGGAGGCGCTCGCTGCCTTGGTGAGAGCTCTGCCGCCGGGAAGGAGAGCCCGCCTGTCAGTTGCACTGGGTGCCCCAGGCTAAGCTGACAGGCGGGCCCTCCTTCCCGGCAGCAGAGCTCTCACCAAGGCAGCGAGCGCCTCCCCGCCGGACCCTCCGCTCATCCCACCAGGGCTGCGCCAGAGCTGTGCAGGCTGGGCAGAGCCAGGAAAGTGAACCACGGGTGCATGCGTGCCTCCTCCTGCACCTTGTTCCCAAATCTCGCCCAGGCGAGCAGCGCTTCGCTTGCTCTACAAAGCTGCGGCTTCCTCACCTCTCAGCAAGCAGGAGGAACCGGCTGCAGCCTCCTCCTCCTCAGCCATAGGGCAGACGTTGACCTTGCGGGGAGACAGAGAGAGAGAGGGAGAGATCCTCTCGGGCGAGCGCCTTCCCTAGGTCTCCCGATATGAAGTGCTCCACCAACGCAGGCAGCACCTTATCTGGGCATACAAGTACTTCCTGAATGCAAGCCCCCCCTGCGATTCCCCCCAACCCTTCCCTCCCCACCCTTCCCCCTGCTATTTTTCATGTTTAATATGGGCCTTAATTTGGGGGGAGGGGCTTAATTTGATTTTATGCTAATAAAACATGGTGGGGCTTCCTATCGGTGGAGGCCGTATTGTTGTAGAAACACGGTAGTTTTGATAGAATATTTTGATAGAATATTTTGCTAGTTTTGATAGTATAATGTTTACACAAATGAATTTACAACAAAATCTAATTATTTGATAAGCAATAAAGACTGCACTGGGATTATAAAGACAGAGCTGGATTTCAAAGTATTGTTATGTATTAAAATTTCAGATGAAACAAGCTGTGGAAGAATCACGTAAGAAGAAAAAGGAATTATCTGTTTTTGTATCAGCTACTGAGAGAATTCCAGTAATCCACTCGGTAAGCTATCTTCAGACTGGATTTCTTCCCTTAATAGTGCAGGGAATAAAAATATGGAATAAGAGGTAAACTTGCAAGTCATGTGTTTCAAAAGTATGATTCCACTAAAATCAATATTTATGGGAAACAGGAAATTTGTGCAAGTGTTTAACACACAATGAAGATAATGCTATTAATTAAAATTAATGCTATTAATGTTTGCATTAATTTTAATTAAAATGCTATTGAAATGTGAGCATATTTAAAATATGCCAGTAGCCTATAAAATAATGTATTTTTATGAACCTGCTAAACATGGAGTAGTTAAAATTATTGTGACATACACACCTAGCGTATTTCTTCAGCTAAAAGCTGAAGTCTTAATTAGATAAACATCTGCCTTCCCGATGGTATATAATCGGGAGACAGGTGTTTAATTGAGGCTATTTAAGAAGGTTGTTAATTACACTTTACATCTTAGTCCTTATCCTAACTTGGATTGAAAGGCAACAATTTATCTCTTGTGTATTTATTCAAACATGGAATTATAAAATGTAACTGATTACAGGTAGTCCTCAATTTACGACCACAGTTGAGCCCAAAATTTCAATGCTAAGCAAGACAGTTGTCAAGTGAGTTGTGCCCCATTTTATAAACTTTCTTACCACAGTTGTTAAGTGAATCAGTGCAGTTAAGTTAGTAACATGTTTGTTAGGTGAATCTGGCTTCCTCATTGACTTTGCTTGTCAGATGGTCACAAAAGAAGATCACATGACACCAGAATACTTCAACTGTCATAAGTATATGCCAGTTTCCAAGTGTCTGAATTTTGATCATGTAATCATGAGGATACAGCACAATCGTAAGTGTGAAAAATGGTCATAAGTCACTTTTTTTTCAGTACTGTTACAACTCTGAACAGCCACTAAACGAATGGTTGTAAACCATAGATTAGATGTATGTGTAGGAACAATAGTCAAATAATACAGGAACAAAAATAAAGATGCTAATGGCCTCTTTATTTATGGAGTTCTAGGATGGATAACATTACATTCTTTAAGGTAGCACATCAAAACTTGATAATTCCTGTTCTGATATATTTGTCAGCTGTTCAAATGTAAGATTTGTTGCTGTCTGTGTGTCTTGCAAGTTTTAAGGATGTGTATTTGAAAAGCCACCCATAAATATGAATCTGTGAGGCCCCAAACTAAGAATGATAGATGGCAATTCTTCAGTGCTAAGTTCTTTACTGTTTCATACCTATAGATAAAATGTTGTGAGACTTAAAACTCCATTATCTGCATCTATAGTATACTGTGTAACTATTAGGGAGTAGCTATCTTCATCTTCTTTCTCTCACACATAATTTCTGGGTTGAGTTTTCCTCTTCTTTGGAATGCACTCCCTTCTTCCTGTGGATTCACTTTCTTACATTACATTCCATTACATAATTTTTGACAAATCTGCTAATTCAACAAGAACAATGATGTTGGATTCTTTATTAAGTGGATTCACTAAAGCCAGGCTACTTTTTTTTTGCAAATAATTTTTATTGTTTTCCACCGGTCATTTTTATTGTTTTCCACCACCAGTTGAAAATCATACATTTTCAACAGCATTTTGCATTGATTTACAATTCTATTATATATTTTCTATCATCTATTCATATACCTCACCAATAATTATTCTTACTTATGTTTGTTATTACCGTGTTTCTCCAACAATATGGCCTCCACCAATAGGAAGGCCCAGCATGATTTCTAGACATGAGGTGAAATTAAGCCCCGTCCCCTAAATTTAGGCCTATTAAAACCATGCGTTTCCCCGCCATTTCTCACATCGTTCGTTAGAACTTCATGAGGTGAAGAGAAATGGGGGGAAAGGACGGGTGTGGGGGGGAAGGGCGGGTGTGGGGGTGGGAGAAAACTTGCCTTTAGGAGTGCCCTGCAGGTAGCCTAGGCCAGAATACCCTGATAGCCGATAGAAGCTCTCTTGAAGGCAGAGTCACCAGCCATTTCGATCGGCTGGTAGAAGCGGCCTCTGAGCGAGCGCACACACACACACTCCCCTCACCATGAGGCCGCTTTTATCGGCCGATCGAAAGCTCCCTTGAGGACACAGTTCCCAGCTGCTTCGGGGTGATGCGTGGCTCCTTGTCCCCTCACCTTTAGGGCAGTCTCTTTCCGGCGATTGGGGCTCCCCAAGTGCAGTCAACAGTCACTTCGATCGGCCGGTAGAAGCGGCCAGGGGTGAGCGCACACACACACTCCCCTCGCCATGAGGCTGCTTCTATCGGCCGATCGAAAGCTCCCTTGAGGACACAGTCCCCAGCTGCTTCGGGGCGAGGCATGGCTGCCTGTCCCCTCACCTTTATGGCTGTCTCTTTCCAGCGATTGGAGCTCCCCAAGTGCGGTCAACAGTCACTTTGATTGGCCGGTAGAAGCGGCCTCGCGGCGAGGGGAGTGTGTGTGCGTGCTCGCCCTGGCCGCTTCTACCAGCCGATCGAAGTGACTGTTGACCGCACTTGGGGAGCTCCAATTGCCGGAAAGAGATTGCCCTAAAGGTGAGGAGACAGGCAGCCACGCATCGCCCCGAAGCAGCTGGGGACTGTGTCCTTAAGGGAGCTAGCTTTCGATTGGCAGATAGAAGCGGCCTCGCGGCGAGGGGAGTGTGTGTGTGCACTCGCCCTGGCCACTTCTACCGGCCAATCAAAGTGACTGTTGACCACACTTGGGGAGCTCCAATCGCCGGAAAGAGACTGCCCTAAAGGTGAGGGGACAGGCAGCCACGCATCGCCCCGAAGCAGCTGGGGACTGTGTCCTCAAGGGTGCTTTCAATCGGCCGATAGAAGCAGCCTTGCGGTGAGGGGAGTGTGTGTGTGTGCACGCACTCACCCCAGGCCACTTCTACCGGCCAATGGAAGTGACTGTTGACCACACTTGGGGAGCTGCAATAGCCAGAAAGAGACTGCCCTAAAGGTGAGGGGACTGGTGCAGCCATGCATCGCCCCGAAGCAGCTGGGGACTGTTTCCTCAAGGGAGCTTTTGATCGGCAGATACTGTAGAAGCGGCCTCGTGGCGAGGGGAGTGTGTGTGTGCGCTCGCCCCAGGCCGCTTCTACCGACCGATCGAAGTGACTGTTGACCGCACTTGGGGAGCTTCAATCGCCGGAAAGAGACTGCCCTGAAGTCTCTTGGTCGACCGCTCTTGGTGGGGGAGGAAATTAAGTCACCCCGGAAAAGACGGCCTAGCCGTTTTTTCGGGGGTCAAAAAAAAATAAGGCCTGGCCTTATTTTGTGAGAAACACGGTAATATTTATCTTTATCTATTTTACATATCTACAAATCTATATATCATTTTCTTCAGAGTTCTTCTGTGTAATCTTCGCTTTTCATTCCTTGTCTTTATTTTCTAACCATTCGTACCATCTATGTCAAATTGAGCAATAATTGGATTCTTCTTTTTCCTTCATTTTTAATGTAAGCATATCCATTTCTGCTCAATCTGTTATTTTTTGTAAGAAAATTCTTCTGTTGGAACATTAGGCTCTTTCCACATTTGTGCATAAACTATTCTAGCTGCTGTTAGAATATGTAAGATTAATTTTTGTTGTTAATTTATAGTTTATGTTCCATAATTTTTCCCATTCTTGTAAATCTATATTATAACCGAAATTCCATGCCCATGCTATCATAGTATTCTTAATCGTTTCCTCTTCTATTTTAAAGTCTTAACAGACATCTATGTGTTTTGGATATAAATTTTTGTTCCGGTCCAATTAAAATTTTGTCAAATTGATTTTGCCCCATGTCTAATTCAAATTCTTCTGAGTCTGTTGTGTATCTGTTTTGAATTTGAAAATATGGCCACTGATCGATTGTAATTCCCTGTTTTTAAGTTCTTGATTTGATTTTAATTTCCCTTGGGTGTCTAATAATTCATTATAATGTATCATTTTCCCTAAGTCCAATCTATTTGGGTGTATCATGGCCTCCATGGTTGACAATCAACATGGTATTTTCATATAATATTTGTCCTTAATTTTCCTCCATGTCTGTATTTGTGAATCTCTTATTAAGTGTCTGTTAAAATAGGCATGTGTTTTGCCTTTTTTCTCCCACAAGAATGCATGCCAACCTTCCTAGAGGTCATGACCTTCTATTGTTAATATTATTTTGTCTTTTAATTACCCCAGTCCTTAATCCAATTTAATATCACTGCCTGATAATAGTTTACTTTTTATAACAGGTAGTCCACCATTCCATATATTTTTTTCTGGAGTGCAGAATTTCCACCCTTTCCATGGCCTTCGCATCCTGCTATCAGATTGCATTTTATAAAAAAAGTTGTAGACAAATATAGTGTTGTAGACCCTAACCCTTCATTTCATTATCACGGGACACAACCAGGCTCTTTACTTACAAAGTACAGATTAAAAGGGTTTTTTATTTATTTATTTATTTTAAAGTTTTTGCGGGTACTTACATGTATCCTGTTCAGCTTCCTTCGGGTATTATCCCACGTCATTGTAGTTGTGCTTTTAAAGTTGGAGCAACATTTCGGCAGAATCTCATCTGTCATTATCAGGCTTCTGTATTGAGTTCGTCTGTGGGTCAGGCTATCACAGCCGTTTAGTTTTAAATTTGAGGCTAGCTTACTGTTGTGCCAGGATGGTTTTTTCTTCATCCTGATTGGTTGGGAGTCTTGGTCTGTGTTTATTGGTCTTGGAGTTTGTTTGATTGGTGTTTCTGGCTTCTTCTGTCTGTTTTGTGGCTTTGATTGGCTGGCAACACTGTGTTCCTGTGTTGGAGGCTTTCAGTGCAGCTTGGCTTCGAGTAAAAGGACGGCTATCATCTATTAGGCTATCATCAATCATCTATCTATTAGCACATCCCCTATGCTTCATGCCCGGCCATATACATTGGACAGACCAACAGAAGAATAAGTACCCACCTGGATGAACACAAAAATTCAGTAAAAAAGCTGGAACACACCTCCTCACTAGTCCAACACATGAAAGCCACAGGTAATAACATCAACTTCAATGGCACCAAAACCCTAGCCACTATAGAAAACCCCAGCTACAGAATCATCAGAGAAGCCATAGAGATTGAAAAAAGACCTGAAAGCATGAATAGAAGAGAAGATTCCACCAGACTGTCAATCATTTGGAAGCCTGCACTCTCAAATAGAAAGATCTCCACACAGCCAGACAAATACTGCGGTATCTGCTATCCCGCATTAGATGGGCGTCTCATGATAGGGAGCGAAGGAGAAAGAAACGACAGGAGACAAAGTTCCTCGGGATGAGTGCGCCCAGAATGTCTGGGTACACGCTCTTTTATTATGCTCCTTCAAAAGGGGGGGTCACTATCATTGTTTATTCAGAGCCTAGGTCAAGCCCAGGTCGGACAGGATATGCAGGACTTAGATAAGGCAAAATACCAAGTCAGACAGGATGGCACGATCTACAATTTGATCAAGACATTACTTCTTTACAAAGCTGCATGCCAGACGATGTAATCACAAAGTGAATGCTTGACTCCTTGTCTCTGTACGTGCCCTGTAAAAGGTCACTGAGGAGACAGAAGCTCAATGATTACACGTGAATGATACAATGTTGCAAATGCCTGAATGATACATAGTTGTATTGATACACAGTTGCAAACACATAAATGATACATAGTTACAACAAAATACCTGGGCACAAAGAGACTCCCTCTGATACCTCCAGCTCAAACACACCCCAACCAGGCACCCAGATGAAACCTAGCTTCCTAATAGATAACAGCCGTCCTTTTACGTGAAGCCAAGCTGCACTGAAAGCCTCCAACACAGGAACACAGTGTTGTCAGCCAATCAAAGCCACAAAACAGACAGAAGAAACCAGAAACACCAATCAAACAAACTCCAAAAACAATAAACACAGACCCAGATTCCCAACCAATCAGGATGTAAAAAAAAACCATCCTGGGACAGCAGTAGGCTAGCCTCAAATTTAAAACTAACGGCTGTGATAGCCTGACCCACATACGAACTTAATACAGAAGCCTGATGATGGCAGATGAGATTCTGCTGAAACGTTGCTACAACTTTAATGACATGGGATAATACCCGAAGAAAGCTGAACAGCACACACACACACACACACACACACATACACACACATATATATATTCTTAAAAACTCAAGATTGATTTAAATTTATATCATGAATGTCTTGCCTACCACTAGAATTTTGTATCCAATGAACAAATCTTTCATTTTTGTAGCTTTCTGTTTTTTTTTTCAAATAATGCATTAAAAGGAAAAATAAGATTCAAAAGATTAGGAAGGAGATTTCTGATAAAAACTAAGTGCTAGTTTTCTTCCCCCCCCTTTTCTATTCTTTCATTTTTTTTTCATTATTTAAAGCTCTCTAAGTAGTTTTTATGTTAAAACAATGTACACTAGATACCATAATATAGTGTTTACTAAAACAGTATAAGGTATATGTTGTAATCTGAACAGTATTTTCATAGACAGTTCTGGGTATGGTTTTCAGGTTCTTGATTAAAAATTAAAGATGAAAGTATATCACAATACTGAAAATCAGTAGGGCCAGTATTTCTTATTGAAGAAAGGACATATACACTGAAATCACATTTCCGTGTGCTTAAACTTCATTCACGTTATATTGTTGAAAAATAATATCCTTGCATTTACATTAATTAACAATATATATTAGTATCTGGCCTCATGTGATAAGTTTTGACTTATGATGTTTTAATGGACTATAATGAACATTGATGTGTGGTGCATAAAATAACATGCCAAAAATGTAATATGTTGCACCTGACCTCCTATATTTAATTAAAAATATAATTTGAAGGTGGTTTTTTTAAAACCTAATGTATAAAAACCATTAAAAACCCTGAATACAGGGTTTAGAAGCAAGCTGTATGTGCTATCCCCAAATTAATTACAGAAAATTGCTACATAAAATTTTTAAGATGGCAGAATAGAGTGCAAGTCCAGGAGCAATTATAAGAGCAGGAAATTTATTTAACTATAATTTTGATGTATATTTACATTCTTAATATTCATTGTACAGTGTTTAAGCATGTTATTTGGATTAGAGAAGCTATGTTCTTGGAAATGCCTTGAGGAGGGATAGCTTTTTTTCTTGCAATCCTCTAAAGAATAAAGCTTTATTATTACTATTAATAGCAGAAAGATCCCGGCATTCCTCAGGCCATACCTTGTTAATAAAGGCAAGGTAAGGAACAGAAATGTTGTAGTCCAATGGTTCTCAACCTTTTCTTCATCACACGGACCCCCTTTAAATACCATTTGTGGCCACCAACCATGGCCACGGACCCTCAAAACTTAACTCACAATTTAAATCATAACATTTTTTCAAGCCTTCACAGATCCCTTGTGATGACATCACAATTCCCCCCAGGCTTCCTTGAGAACCACTGTTGTAGCCAATTCCTTTAATTTTACAATTACACTTATGTCCATGTCTAATTGGAATTGTGTACTTTATCAATTATCTGTGTATTTATTTTTTATATGAGTCAACAACAACCTTATGGTCGTTTTAACCGTATTAAAATGGTAAGAGGGTACTTTTTATCTGTTTTATCAGCTCTGCCAATGCAATCGAAACTATGCTTTTCTTTCTTTTAGAGAGTAACTTGGTGGAATTCTGTTCTTTCCCCAGAGTTGTGTGCCTTGCATATACATCTGAATTGGCTGTTCTCAATATTTCTAAAGTATTTCTATAATAAATTGAAATAATGGAGCAGGTTGGTTGAAGATTGGTTTGGTATTTGGATTCAAGAGCAAACTTGAATTTATGTATATCTCGGGGATTATTGTTTTATCTGCAATATTTTCTCCCTTTTGTTCCCTGAATAAAAGATTATATGCAGCTTGCTGAATGGTATACCACTCACATTCATCCACAGTTGTCATAGATTGAGCATCAGTTCACACAATTGGAAATGGGGAAATAATTTATACTGAGCACATGGTAACAAAATAGTATCTATATACATATTTTAAAATCTTTTTCTACAATAGAGGAAGCTTCCACATTTACTGAAATACACTCCACTGCACATTTCCCCCCAAACAGGCATCACCATTTCTTAATAAGCACTATAAATGATAACTTGATAATAAATTATTTAAACAACATTTAAACACACTTTTTAATGAGAGCAATGCTATTTCTGCACACCCTTGGTGAATGTGGGGATTATACAAAATGTTTGTTGTGGGTTCCAGTAGTTAGCCTCGTGAAATATTTCTAGATAACTAGAATTTTATTGATAAAATGTTTCTAGATAATTTCCATTCAAATTATAGTTCTGCTAATCTATAGAATGTGGTTTCACCAATTCAGACATAGGTTCATTGGATCTGGTCAAAAATATTTTTATTAATCAATTAAAATGTATTTATGGTCCAAGACAAAACATGATAAAATTAGTATTTTTGCAAATGATATCCTTTATTGAATATCTTATAATTATTTATTTAATATAAGATGACTAGATGATCAAAAATCTAGGAGTTTGGTTTTTCACAATAGCTTACAATATTAACTGGTCAAATAGTGAAATGATTGTAAATCCAATTGTATTCATTAGTTGTATTTAACAAAACAATGTTTGTAAAATTAGATGTGGATAAAAACAACCTAACATTGATCACATTTGTAATCCTTTTTTAACATATATTTTACTGTAAGTTAATATTAAATTAATGGAAGTAAGATTTATTTATATCAAACAAAATATAATAGGTTGCAAATTTCCACTGAAGATTTTGAACCTCACTACATCAAGAAAATGTCTTTTCCTCAAGGCAAATATACGTATGAAGATCAGTGCAAGTAGTTGTTTTAAATACATTTATTGGTAGATGTGAACTGTTCAGTGATATTAATCTCTCTCATAACTGTATCTCTTCTTTCTTCAAATCTAGGCTTGGACGTCTTTTGAAGTTTTATAAAAGAATGAACAAATACATACTATTTGTGTATTATAATGAGCTAATTAATTTTGGGCTGACTTTTAATTGTCACATTTAAGCAGCTTGGGATTTATCTGCAACCATATTAATTATTCATTCTTTCTGTTTGAGCAAACCACTGATTGTATTTTTTCCACTCATGTTTGTATTCCAATCACATCTGTTTAAAAACCATTTACTTTTTATCCTAATTCTTCCATTTTACTGTAACCACATCTTAAGTTATCTTTTCTGCTTCACGTAAATTATTCTGACATGCCCAACTTTTCATAACAGTGGGTGGAAGCATACTCCTATACCTCGCTATTTTAAGCACAGCTACGTCTTCGATATATTAATTTTCTAATTAGAAATATTTTGCAACTGTTTGAAACAACTTCTTCCATGCCCTCATTTGTTCTTCTTGCCTTATACTATTTGGTTGCAATTAGAAAATTTTATGGTCTTTTATTGCTTTTTTAGACAGGACTCATATTCTTCTTGCATTCATTCTATTTTGCTGTAGTTCACTTCTTTGTTTTTCTTCCATATAATTTTTTCCCCTAATATCCATGTTTGATACTACCAAATAATGGTCTGTCCTATATTCAATTTGTCATTGCCCCTGAATCCTTCACTAATCCTTTCAGCCTTTCATTATAAAAAAAATAATCCTCATGCTATTCAATCCATTCCTTTTCCATGTGCATGCCTGGAAAGACTATGATTCAATTATATATTTGAAACTGAATCTCCCTCTTTCCCAAAACAGACACTCAACCAATCATGACATTGATTCAGTTTCACATGTTTTGACATCTGTTTCTGTCCCATCTCATGCACTCATGTTGACTAGCACAATACATTTTTCTTCTGGTTCACATTAAGTTGGAATGCCCTCAAACTGTCTTCATTCTACCATTTTTCTCTATTCACTGGAGTATAACATACAACTTAAACCAACATAGATAGTATGATATGTATTTTTAAATGCATAGCCCCAGTGTGAGAAAAGTGGCAAATAAATTTAATAATAACAATAATAAATATATTGTACACCTTTCATTAATAATCCAACTTACCTAAATGCATACAGTAGATATTCATTAACACCATCTAAGAAGAATAAATTATCTTTATTTAGATTTCTTCCACCTCCCTCCCTCCCTTAGTTTCACAGTCACACAGTTTATCTGTTTTCTCTTCCTCCCTCAAATTCATTCATTAATTCAAGTTCTAATCTATTTACTCACCTGACAATCAAAGTTAAAACTTAAATAAATTATTAGGTATATAGTTGTTTAGATGTATTTAAGGTTTATTTTATGCTGTCTTGCCATATGCTAGTGGAGATAAAATTGAGATTCACAAGACATTTAAAATTTCTTCTAGTAAATTACCTTTATATGTAAAATACCTTTATTTACAATAACAATAATCAATAAATGGATAAAGAAAATGAATAGAAAAATAGTTTTCAGATAAACTAGATCAAATGTCTGTTTATATGCAAAATGCATGGTATCACTTTTTCTATTTATTTATTTATTCGATTTATTTGCCATCATGGGGGATATTAGTGTTGGCTAAGATGAGACAGGAATAATTTTTATTTGGAAATTCTAATCAAGTTTTTGTTATAATATAGAGCTATTTGCATGTATATAAAGGCTAGTATTTGTTTCTATTTGATTTTGATTTGAAAAATAATATTTATTTACATTTAATTTGAAGGTTAATTACTTTCTTCCAGTTGTTTACATGGCAGGTGGATTACTTTGTCAAGTACTTTGTTGTCCCAAAAGTGTCTCCAAACTGTTAAATTGTAATGGTGAAGTTAACACAATGGTTTCAACTTGTCTGGCAATCAACAACTTCTTTAATATCTTTAGATAGAGATTAACTTCTGGAATTCCCATGACCAAATATGTCCATTCGGAAATACAAATTTGGGTAGCATAAGGAGGTAAATACTTTTACTAATCCTTATAGCTGACACAGTGCCGATGTTAATTGTTTCTACTCTATTTAAAATTTCAGAGGAAGCCCTACTCCACAGATCTATCTGCACACTGTTTTTAAAACACATCTTGAGGGCAGTGAGAATATAGTTAAGAGACAGCTACAAAACTCAGCTATCTCATTAGTTGTAAATATCAACTTATCAAGTTTAACAAAAAAACACTAAAGAGTACTCAGAAAGTTCCAGTTTACTCCGATGACTTCTATAACAGACAATGATTTGATGAAATTTGTTCACTTTTTTATGACTCAGTTTAATTTCATTCACTTTCAATTATTTCTGAAAATATAACAGGTTATATGTTGTTCCCTTTAAGAATATTTCAACTTTTGATCTAAATGTCAATTTGAAAGCAGGAATCATCATTTTTGATCTTTATGCAAAAAAATTCAGCAACATTTACACGGAGGAATTGGCATGTGCCTCTAGCAACCAGCTGCTTAAGCTTTGTGCATCTTGCTATTTAGAAAGTCAATTTATTTTTGTAAAACTTATGCACTTATATAAACGAATTTGAGACTGCGGCAAAATGAGACACTCTAATCAATTCAAACTCAGCAGTTGGCAGCTATTAATTGCCATTTACACACATTTAAATGCAAGACTTGTGATTGCTTTGATTCATAAAATGTTGAAGATGTTTTTTAATGTGAAAAGAAATCCTTCATTCATTTGGAATTAATGAATGATGTTCATTATTTTTTAAAAACATGAAGTCAAATTTCTGAAGTATTCAGCAGACCAAGCAGCTCTGCTTATAAATATGACTTAGTAGCCGTGTAGTATGTAATTTATAATGGATTTATTGACTGCAGAAATAGGATGATTATTGAAACAGCTTCTATTAATGAGATATTAATGGATTATTTTCTGAAAGGGCATTTTAAAAAAGCATGTAGCTGCTTAATATATTTGCACTGAGAACTAAGTAATACAGCATCTTTCCTATTTACTTTATTTACTATTTACTCTGTTGGCCCAGAAGCTGGGGAAATGAAGGATGATCTAAGAAAAGAATACATATTGGAATACAATGTTTTTATTTGCACAAAAGAATGTAAAAGAGAATAGCAGTGCTGTGGTAATTATTCACGTGATAATGTCTCTGTGAAGGTGACATTCATAATATATATTATTAGCCTAGAAATTTGTATATGACTTAATCAGAACTAAATGTGGATTTGTATATGTAAAGGAAAGTCAGTTTGGTGTAGTAGTTAAAACACCAGGCTAGAAACTAAGATATTGGAAATTTTAGTCCCACTTTAGGCATGAAAGCCATCTAATTGACTTTGGGTCAGCCGACTCCCTTAGTTCAATCCCCCTTACAGGATTGTTGTTGTGGAAAAAATAAGAGGAGGAAGGAATGTTAGGTACATTTGTTGCCTTGAGTTATTTATTAAAAAGTGGGATATAAATAAATCTTAAACAGTATTTTTGCATATATCAATTACAGTTAAATGAGATGGCAAAAAAATCTGAATCTTCTTTATGCTTGTCATCTAACTCTTCCCTCTTCATCCATAATTCATAAATACAAAATGTTGTTATTGTTATTATTACTATACTACTATTATATTTATTAGTTTTTATGACACCCCATAAGGTGATTTTATATATAAAATGGTATTTATTTAGTTTTCCATGTTTCTTTTGCTTCATTTTAATTCAATATGTTTGTGAGGAAGAGACTAGAAGGAAGAAGATATAAAGACGAAGGGCTATGCCTATTGTTTTCCATATGCAATCAAGTGTATTGTCCATTGAAATCTAATTGTACCATAACAATTACTTTGCATTGTGTTATCCATGAGACACATGGTTTTCAGGGATGCTGCCCTGCAGATAACCAAATGTGACATCTTATTTGTAAGGTTGGGGTCCAGTGAACAAATGGAATTACTTCTTCCATACCAATTTCCTTGTTCTGCAACAGCATCCCTGCCTGAGTAGCTTGATTCACTTGTTTGCTGATGGAGTTTCTTGGGCCAATGTCCTTGGTTTTTGTGTCTGGAGTTGTTCAGGAGTTCATGGCTACCATGGCCATCATGAACTTCTCCCAAATCATTGAAGGTTCAAAACAGGGTGGGGAGCTTTGGATTGTGTGATAGTGGTGATATAATTTGGAGTTGATATATGTTTCTGTTTATCTCTTGTTGTGAACAGTGTACTTGATGATTGCTTTGGAAGTGTCCCAACTTGTTCCACCAGCTGGGAAATGGGACATATTCCTCTGATCTGCCTCAGCTTCCTAATGAACTCTCAGCAGCCTAGATGCCATGGATCCTGGTATCTTTCTGCCTGCTCCTGGGGAGTAGATGGAATGGTGCTGAATTGATGATCTCTTTTGTCCAGGGCTCGTTCCAGTCAATATTTATGGGGGGAAGGGAGGAGGTGGAAAAAGATTTCCCCTTTATGTCCTTGCATTGTGGGGTGCACATCTATGTTTTGAGTTCTCCTCCCTCCTATATGAGCCTAGTTAGTAAGATCATCCACAGGCAAAGGGCTAGATATCATCAGTAATCCTAACAGTACTCAACTATCCATCTCAGACATGGGCCTTCCAAATGAAGTTGTCAAGGTTTTTTCTCAGTGTCTGAATGTTAGAGGATCAGATGAAGGAAAACAGGTTCAGAATGAATGAGTGGTTGTGGACTGTGAGATCTCGGGTTGGGGATTTTCCATTTTTCATCCTGAAGGGGTTACATTGCAATTTGGGGATTGTCTGACTCGCAACTCCTACCATAAGAACAGGTGGTAGCCATAGCTCAGAGCTCCACTTGTGCCTCATTTAATGTGTTCCTCGATTGTTAGGCCTTGCTCATAGTTTATAGTTTAGGCCTTGCTCATACCTTATTCATCTTATGTGCAGATTACTACAGTGTATTCTTCATGGGGCTGTCCTTGGTGACTATTTGGGACTTCAGAGAGTTATTTAGTACAGGGTTATCAGTTTTGTGTTCTTTTATAAATGCAATTCAGAAGTGATGTTTCTTTTTTGTAGGTGAATCGCTCTCCTGAGAAATCTATATTCCTATGAGAAAAAACACACATCAAACAGCAATTATTTAAGGCAAATAAATGATAAAAATTAAGGCAAGCCCTGCTCTGCTAGACGGTGATTATTGGTTAGTTTTCCTACCGGTCATCATCTTTTCACCCCCACATGAATGACAGAATCTTGCACCAACATTGGAGTACAATTAACTATGACATCCAGAATTAGGCAGGGAAAGTATGACCACTTAATAGTTTTTGTGTATTGTTATTGACTAGTCTGAATTATATACTGTTTGGTTTTTATTAAAGAAAGCTTAAAAATGGGACTTGCTTAGAAATGCTGACAAGACTTTTAATGTCATTATTTGAAAAACATAATGATTGAGTATGATCGCTATAAATAGATGAAGCATTTTAGTCATTTGCCATTGAAAGTCATTTAATAATTCCATGCTGAGTCCCTTTCAACAAATTTAATGAAAACCAGCATGATATTCTGACAGCTTCTATTGGATTTTTCTGCCATTTTTGTGTGCTCTGTTGCATGAGTGATTAATATAGCCTCTATTAAACTAGCATGAAAGGCTCTCCATCTTTCTTGTATCTCCCAAACTGACAGACCTTTTAGAGATTTTGTCCTCCAATTCCAAAAGGTGTATCCTTTTAATTTTCCCCCCTCAATTGCCTGGGAAATGACATTGGTAAATAAGAATTTTTGAACTCTCTTCCTTACCTCTTCTAATAACAGGGCAAATTTTTTGGAGACTATCTGAGCAACAAGTATTGATTTTCAACTTACTGTGAAATTGTTTTAATCAGAGAAGACCATTCTGAAATCCCCTTGATGAGCATGAGAGTAGCAGAGCTACATCATGTCATAATTTATTGATCTCCTTGGGTATGTGTAAGTGGCATTTTAAACTGGATTACTCCCACAATGAAATAGTTTTGTTGTTTGTTTGTTTTTACTTCTCCAAACTGTTTATTATTACAATTGATATCAAACAAGTTATGTTGCTCAATAAATCAACAAATATATATTGACTTGCACAGAATGGAAGATTATCGCATGTGTTTTTATTCTTGATGTTACTTTTTGTGCCTCTCAACCTTTACACCAGGACACAACACTAAATCTTAGCTCTCAAGGTATTTCACCTTTTATTCAGCAATTGGTCTAACTTGTCAGAAGGCTTTTAGATGCGCTTAACTAGATTAGAATATTTATTGAAGACAAGAATGAAACCATATAGACACCAAAGGATTTGACTTCTACAGTATAAAAAAATCAGAGTTTTAGATAAGTTTTGACTTAATGGATACTGGATGGTTCTCTTGATTTCTTGGGAAGCAGCTGATCTATATTTATGTAATGGCTCTCTGGAGCCCAGGGATTACTGGTTATTGCTTTGTGAGACTCAGTCTTTACATCACCTCTGAAAAACCATTTGAGAGAATAGAGGGCCCATTGAGTAATATACCAAGGCAGCAGAAGAGCTATAATATAATGGGAGATTGGATGCCATTGATCCAGATACCAAAGTGACTGCGTTTGGGGTACTTTGAATCCCAAGGATTCAGATATGTACTAATGGTTTCCATCTTCAATTTCCCACCAAAATTATTTTCCAAAGTTTATTTTCATTTTTCTTGAAATTCTGCAGCATAGTTTACCTCCGGTGGAATTTTGTGAAATCATTACATGTATGTTCTTATTAAAAAACCTTTTAGCTTGCTTTTAATTCCTATTGGTGTAGCAAATGCAGTTTTCTGCCTTACAACTCTATATACTGTAGTAGGTGTTATTAGTACTTCACAGTGAATATTATGATAGAAAGTAAACTAAAAAGTAGTAAGAAATTCTGATTTTTGTAATCTTTGCAATAAAAAGGACCAATGTAAAATAGTGACTGAGGTATTGAACAAAGACGAAAGAGTCCAGATTCAAGACTCGATTTGATTACAGCAGATCTCACTCTATCAGTGAAGATTTGAAGATTCAGATGTTCTTAATTCAGAAGATATTTGTTGTAGGATTAATATTGAGGAAGACTCTCATTTATACTACTGTCAGAGAGAACCATGGATATAAGAATGTCAACGTTGTAGGATTACAGAGATCATTGTTGGCCAACCTACGGATAACATGTAATCCTTAAGTTTTTCTTGTAGCCTAAAACAGCTTGTGGGAAGGCTTGCCCACTTTTCCACAGTGTTTAGAGGATTGGCCTGTTGAGCTGCGAGGAATAAATTGCTAGTAGCAGTGAGGAACCAGTGACCCTTATATATTGTTATAAAAGGTAAAGCCACTTGTACTGGAAACCAAGTTTTCAGGAGAGCAATCTCTGAAAGGAAAGCTCCTCTAAGTGACCCTTTAGTTGATGTGTGGTCTGTTGTTTCATTTGCACCTTCACATTTTGGCCTTCCTATGTGCATTATGCAGACCCATCCATTGTGTGTCATTGCTCCTATCTCATCAGGCCTCCTCAAAATCTCACCAAGTTAAACTCAGCCCTTGTCTATTAAAATGCAGGAGAGTTGCTCAGATAAACGTTGATGGTGGCTATATCAGTCTTTATTTCTAGTTCATCAAGTATTTTCCTTTCCCCCTGTGATAGACAGAACTATATTGTACACCTTAGAGTATTACATTCAATAGGAATGTCCTTTGGGTGAAATAAATGCTAACTTGTCCATTAATAAGCAATTGTTCCCATAGTTGCTTATAATGATGGATGTGTTGCACTGACCCCTGACTACTGATTTAAGGAGCATTGACTGGCATCAGGGGAAATCCCTGATTCCAGAGTTCAGGCAACATAAATCAAAACAGTCAGATGTCATTAAATGCTCCCAATACCAAGAAGTTTAGCTGTAGGCAACAATGAATAGTTCTACTGAGGCCACTATTATATATCCCAAAGAGTTGTCATCTGACAGCTTTTACTGTTTGTGCCTTGCTTTTTGATAAATTGTTGGCTCTTGATAAAAACTAATTTTCAGATATTTCATGAGAGGATTCTTTTCCTGCAGCTGCTCCCACCAAGCTCAGACATGCAAGCTTAGGAATAGAACAATGCTTTTCAAATTTGAGGCTGCCTGTATGGTAGTGTCTTTGGGCTCTTTTATGGTTGTGAAGGGAAAATTCACAGTGACAGTAATCTGTGCTTTTTGGACAGTGCTGTATGGAACTGAAAAGCAGCATTTCATGCCAGAAGAGGGGGTTTGGCAGTGGAGGAGGGAGACATTTCTATTACGGAGAACAGAACAAGCATCAATATTGGGGGGGGGGGGGGAATCTCACTACATTGTAGTCTTATCTGGCCTGGAATATAAATTTGTCCAATTTGTAAGGTTTGGATTATATTTATGAATAGATCATTCTTTCTCACAGCATTTTTCCTCTTCTGGGAATACAAGAAAAGAGAAACAGAGATTATTCAAGAAAAGCTAAGTTTTTCGAAGGTCTCGTATCATTATTTTTTATTTATCCTGTAGTCTTTTTTTGTACAGAACTGAGGATGTTGGGATCAGTGTCAGTCACGTCATTTTATGGCAGTATATACTCATATGTTATTCTGGTCCATTGATTTTGTTCTGACAGTAGTTTAAAAATGTATCTCAGAAATCTTCATGTTTTACTGTGCAGGACTTTTGGACAGATGTTCGATATACTTTTTTTTTTTTTTACATATCTTTCAGAAGTACCCCTGATTTCCATAGGCAACAAATACTAATGCACATGGTTTAAATGCAACTTTTTTTTAGTTGTGTAGGGGCAGGGTGCCAATATGTAGTACTTATCCCTGTTGTGAATGGGGCTACAGTATCCCAAACTGAGCAGGTGTGTAGTTTGGAGATTTTCTCTCTCTCTTAGATTTTTGACTGAGATATTAGTCAGGAACAATTTTTGTGTCCATTGTGGTTGACACAGTGACTGCATTTCTTTTTGGGGAAAAATGCCTTAAAACTGTAGTTTTGCACTGGTAACTTCTAGGGTTGGTTAAAAAAAAATGTTTCAGCGTTAACTAATTTGGAAATCACAACTGTCAGCAGTTGGGTTGTTCTGAAACTGTTTCTTAACATCACCACTTTTAAGATGTGTGGCCTCCCACTCCCAGATTTCCCCAGCCAGTATCTTAAAGTGGCTGAAGTTAAGAGGTACAATTCTGGAAGAACATAGCATCCCCATTTTGCCTGTGCTAAAAGGATTGCAGAGTCTGCCAATTTGCTTCTGAGTGAATCATGGGTGTGCAGTGATTTGATCTGAAGATAAAAAAGGTAATTCAGAACATTGAAAATAGAAGGGCTTTTTTTTTTTGACAATTTGGTAAGCAGTCTTGCTTTTTCTTAGAATCCTGCAGTGGCAAATTCACCTGTCTTTCACATGTACGTGAGTTCAAGTGACCTCCAATATATTAAGGGGGGTGGGGAATGGGTTGGATTTATAAGTTATTCTGAAAAGGAGCCACTCAGTTGGGTTCTTTCATTCCAGGTGGGGAAGGAAAGCAGACGAATTGTGATTTAAATAATGATTTAAAAATTCAAGACCTGACACGTAGATTCAATTTTTGAATTCAGTATTCATGTTCAGTGGAATCATTTTCTTTGCCATGATAGTAATAGAAATCACATGCCTAATTGTGCAAATGTTTGGGTTTTCATTGTTCCATTGTTTGCAAATTACCCCTGCCAACTGTCACATGTTTGAGCAATACTTAACATAAATTGAATTAGAATATGTGAACCCATCATATTTCTCATTTTTTCTACCTCTACTGCTCTTACATATATTAGAATATGAAGTGAGCTTCTTTACCCCATCAGAAATCACATTAACATTCCTTATATGCATTTTTCGTATCTTACAAATGTACTGTACAACTAGTCCTCACTAATCACAATTGGGACTGGTAACTTGGTCATTAAGCGGAAAATCACATGATTCCAATGGGCTTATGGTCTTTGCCTTTAGTTTTTAAGTGAAGTGATGCAGATGCTAAGTGAAAAATTATGTAACTATAATATAATTTTTCTTCCACTTTGTAGAAGATCATGTGACTGTGGGATATTGTTATAAATGTGAGGATTAGTTGCAAAGTTATTCTTTTAGTACTGTTGCAGCTTCGAATGGTTGCTACACGAGGCAATTGGTAAACAAAGTTTTTTTTATTTCCTCTGTTTTTCTGTATTCACGGAGGTATAATATTGGAAAACATTAATTACTGTAATAATTCCCTTGCTCTTTTAAGTGGAATAGTCCATTGCACTTATTTTGTTGCATGCATAAGCCAAACTTTTCTGGCAGTCTGAAACACCATAAAATATTAACTGTTTAGATAATCCCAACATTTCATACACAGTATTATTTTGTTATTCCAAAAGGAGATATTTACAAAGATTAAGTAGGCAGAATATGCCTGCTTTGTTTATCCAGTTGAAACTTTAAAAAAAAGTGAGTTGTTTGGGATTTTGTATCTTAAAATAATTAAAGGAAGATATTAATTTGACAAAAAGGTGCAATCAATCAATTAACACTCTTATTTTCTCTGGAAGGGATAGCCAAGATATAATATGTCTGCTAAAATCACATTTTGAGAGTTTCCTTCATGGATTTATTTTCTTTATTAGAAGAAGCATTGTTAGGAAAATCAGAACAATATTTAATTTCTTTCCCAGTAAAGATTAATTGTCCTAAATTCTTTGGACAATAATTAAATCTGAAGGCTCCCTTGAACATCAGTATCTCACACAATGTCATAAATTATTTTCCTAAATCTCATAAATTGGTAGTATCATTTTAGGACTTTTCTTTATTGGGAGACAAACTCTGCATGAGCAGATCTTGTGCCTGATTTTTCTGCAAAACCTGTGAAGTGGCATTTATAGTGGCCCTACAGGATTGTAGGTAGAAAGAAAAGTTAAGATCGTAGATATAGATAAATATTTAATGAATATGCCTGTAGATTCCTGTTCACAATGTTACAAAGCTTCAGTAAAGGAAACACCACCTTGTTGGCAATGCACCTGAAGTCTGTTTTCCAATTCTGTTCTACTAAAGTTACTTAGAAGATTTACCAGGATAGAGGGGTATTTTGAGATCTACTTACTACAGGCTTATTTTTTTAGGAAAACTGGTACAATTCACCACCTTTGTTTATTCCTTTATGGATCAGAGGAGAAAGGAAATATAACAAAATGTACTTAAGAATTAGTTCCTGATTAGAGGGAGATGACATGTCTTCCATGTGTATAAGAAATAATGAAGATTATGCTGTTATTAATACTGGTATTTTGAAGTAAGTTCATTTCTTTTATTTGGAAAAAGAAAATACAGTTATTAAGAACCTCTTTTGAAAAGATCAAAACTATGTGGTTGGGCTTAGTTTTTGGGGAGGAAAATAAGGGGGGAAAATTGTGCCTCTGGCTACTAGCATCCATTGGTTTTCATCTGTCTAGCGTCCTGTTTGGAAACTGAAAAAGTATTTGCTGTGTGAGCAAGAAGGAGACAGCAAGGAACCTAGGTGTGGCTTAGCTCAACTATTCTGTACTAAAGTGGTGCTGTGAAACTAAAACTGAAACTCATCTCCTCTGCTTGTGTTTTGCATTTGGAACAGATTTCTTTTCAGGTAGTTAGGGGGAGTAGAACTCCTTAGCATCAGAGCATGGTAATAATAATATACAAAATACTAATAATCTGATAGTCATTTCAAAAAATCCTTTCTTAGTGAGCACCTAGAAGCCAAGAGGAACATGCGTGCCAAATTTCAACTTTGTAGGCTTTTACGATTCTGGAGATTTTGTGATGATGCGTGAGTGGTATTTCGCTTTTAATAAATATAGATAATTATTTTGTACATTTCTGCAACAGATGAACTTTCAAAATAAATGTCTTCACACCTTAGCACTTTTTTCTTTTGGAAAACCAAATAGATTCCAGTTTTTGTTACATGTTAATTCTGAAAAATCATTCTCATTTCGTATTCCATAATAGTGCACTGGATTTTTTTAAAACTCTGCAATATTTTTTCGTGCATAAGTTTAATTTTTGAAGAAATACAAACATTCTAGAATTTGATGATATGCAACCTTGACCATTAAATATAGAAACATGTTAACAGTTTGAAAGTTTTGCAATTTCAAAGACTATCTCCATAGTTTTTGCTGTTAGAGTTACCTTATATGTTAAGATGTAGTTTCTCAGGAATGCTTAATAATGTGGTGCTTTATGCAAACATTATAAAGCTTAATCCTATAAAACTTTGGTTTATATAAATAAGTCATGAGAGTTCTTCAATGGTATTAATTAATGATAGTCTCCTTTATAAAGTACATCAAACTTCTTTCTTCCTTCTTCCATGGGGACAATTAGTCCTCCAGATTTTGTGTAGCTATTTTAATAGTCTCTGAGATGGCTGGCTAGATATAACAATGGTAAATTCTCTTGCACTTTGCCATGCAACTGAAGCCTGGTTTGGGTTCGTATATTCATATATTTGGGTTTGTTGAGTTATAGTTGACAGAGATCACATGACAGCCCATGGTTTATAAACCCAAAATAGCTATGTTCATGAATTATGCTAAGCCAAAAGCACCTCCCACCCCCCAAACTCCACACTTATTTAGAATTAAATAGAAACAAATTACATGCCCTGTCTCAATTATCCATAGGTCATTTTCCATTGTGAGAAAGTACAGTATTACAAATATTCAATTTAAAAGTTGAACAGAAGGCAAGAAGTAGAGCTGAAACAAAACTATAAGATGTCATTTTAATTCAGTTCCAATCTAATCTGAAGTAGAATGATAGAGACCCTAAAACATGCTTTTTCAATATTTTGAACAATTATTAAAAAGCCATTTGGGTATATGATGTTTTTTTAATATGTGCTGTTACTATTGCTCTATTTTTATTACATAGGTGACTTTGCTTGTTCAATTTTAAATAAATATCTTCAGACCCAATAAATTGTTAATTATTCCCAGGTGCCATCAATAACCCAGTGAAGTTGGTAGAATCACTCTTATAGTTGGTGCATTATCAAGATAGAATTCAGCCTTTGCTGATTGACCAGTTTTAAAAAACTACTTGAATGAGAGTCTACTTGAAAGTGCAGAACTATAGATGAGGTCATGCTGGCTGGGAGTTGAAGTCCTCAAGTCTTAAAGTTGCCAAAGTTGGACACTCCTGGGCTAGGCTGAGGTTGAAAAATTTCATAGAAGGAACCACTGATGAATTGTAATGCCAAGAAAATTAGATTAGATTAGATTCAACTTTATTGTCATTGCCATGGATACAGGCAACAAAATATAGTTAGCATCCAACCAGAAGTGCAAAACAACAGTAAAATATAAATATATGTATGCAAATATGCAACACATTTATGAATTTGTCGATGGAAAGCACAACAAAATGTATGTATATGAGCACAAAAGGATAAGTGTGACTGCACATTTTTTTTTCTTTTCATGCTATTGTGAACAATAGTCCACAAGGCATGACACTAAATATCAAGATCATGCATACAATGCTGTGCACTATACATGACAACCTCATGGCCTAATCAAGGGTTCACATCAGCTTAAGATAAGAATAATGACAAAAAGAAAAAAGTGGGGCCTAATAAATAATATACTATACAATCTGCAGAAGGTGGTTGTGGACGCGACTCTTGAATGACTAAGACCCTCTGTCACTAATCATGCCAACAATGTCTTCTGGTAAGCTGTTCCAGACTCTGACTGCAGTGTGTACAAAACTCCTGCCAGTTGAGTGTGTTCTGGACTTGGGTTCCACAGAGCATGTCTCGGAGTTGACACACTAGAGCGAGTTGTTCTTCTCATTGTATAAGGTGGAGGAACCAGCTTTTTCAGGTCTTGAGGGCAGAGGCCCATCTGCATTTTGTACAGGGCAGCTGCAGCTGCAACTTGAACTCTTTGGTGAAGCGAAGGAATATTGAAGTTGGAGCGTGCCTCGTCCTCATTTATTCCGATTATGCATAGGGCCTTCTTCTGTATACGATCAAGTAGTTGAAGTACTGTAGGAGATGCATTCAGCCAGCACAGAGAGGCGTATTCCATGATACTTCTTATCTGGGCCTTGTACACTGTGGCTCTCCCAGGGGCATCCAGTTTAGATGCTACCCTCCTAAGAGCACCAAGTCTCTGTCCAGCTCTGGACAAAATGTTCCAGATGTGCTTATTTTAGGTGAGCTTCTTGTCAACCGTGATGCCCAATATCTCCAGTTCGTCTACCTCGGTGATTTTTGTGTTTCCAAAGTGCAAGTCTACCCTCGATGGTTGTCTCTTTCTTGATATTGTTAGAGCCTTGCACTTGGCTGGCTCAAAAGACACCCTCCATTTATCAGCCCATTGCTTCATGTTTTCCAGGTGTCTGTTTAGGCTTGCATTAACTGGCTCCGCTTCTCTGCTTCATATATGAACGTATGCAACTGTACAAAATGTTTATGGACACATTGAATATAAGTACAGATGCACAGAGAATTATACAAAATACATCATATATGGGGAAGCATCAGCATATGTGTGGGGACAGACGAACTGAGGACTTCAGCAAGGAAACCACTGTGTGGTAAAAGCTGTTCCCTAGCCTGCTGGTCTTAGACTGCAGGCACCTGAACCTCCTCCCAGAGAGAAGAAGAGTAAACAGTTTGTGGGCTGCATTGAAGGGGTCCTTAACGATGCTGTGGGCTTTACGTAGACATAATTTCCTCTGAATGTCCACAATGGTAGGAAGTGGAATCCCCATAATGTGTTGGGTGGTTTCCACAACCCTATGTAATGCCTTTTTTTCTTTTATAGTGCAATTTCCATACCAAACTGAGATACACCTAATTAAGATGCGCTTGACTGTGCAGCAGTAGAAATTAGTCAGAATAGCTGAGGAGAGGTGATTCTTCCTCAGTAATCTCAGGAAGAAGAGGTGCTGGTGAGCTTTCTTAATAAGACTAGTAGTGTTAATCTGCCAGAACAAGTCCTCAAAGAGGTGGATCCCTAGGAACTTGAAGCTGGTAACACGTTCTCCCATTCTCCCGTGATGTATAGGAGAGTGTATAGGAGATGTATATAGGAGAGTGTGTGTAACTATTCTTTTTCCTGAAGTTCACAATGAGCTTTTTGGTCTTGTTAGTATTAAGTAATAAATTATTGTCATGTACCACATAGCGAGGCACTGCACCCCCTTCCTGTACTCTGAACTGTTGTCATCGTTGATGAGTCCGATTACCATAGTATCATCTGCAAACTTGATAATGGTGTTAGAGCCATACACAGGCCTGCAGTCATAGGTGAAGAGAGAGAACAGGAAGGGGCTCAGCACACTGCCTTGGGGTACACCAGTACTCAGTGTGATAGTAGATGAAATGGAATTATTGAACGTGACATGTTGTGGTCTATTTGTCAAAAAGTCCAGTATCCATAACAAAGAGTAGTGTTAAAACCAAGGTCACCAAGTTTAGTAATCAACCTGGAGGGAATGACTGTATCAAATGCTGAACTGAAGTCAACAAACAGCATTCTAGCATAGGTATTCTTATTGTCCAGGTGTGTTAAAGTGGTGTGTAATGCTATGGAAACAGCATCCTTGGTACTCCTGTTCATGACTGAGCTCAACTTGATTGAGATTTTCCTTTTATTTGATGCATTGGAACCTTTTGTGGGGATTTCCCTAGCTAAGAAAGTCCAAGCAGTTGCCATATATACATTTTACTGTGAAATAAATGGTACTATTTACATGTTTCCTATGCATAATTGAGTTTATTTTAGAGTTCAATATTAAATGTGGGGACAAGATTTCACAAAGTTAAAAAGGGACCCTATAGGACTGGGATGTCATAAAATAATGCTATGTACTTTGGTAAACCAGAAAAATAAATGCTTAATGAGGGCAAATTTAAATGCAAGATTAAAGTTTAATGGGCTCACTATGGGCTCAGGTAGCCCATACCTCAGAAAATTGAAGAAAAGAAAAAAAAACGATTGGCAGATTTTGTGGCAGGAACAAACAGCTGAAAACAACATGGGAAAAATTGAGTTTACAGAATAATAGAATTGGAAGGGACCTTGTAGATCATCTAGTCCAATTCCCTGGAACATGTTTTTAATTCCTTCTGGTCATCCAGAGGAAAAAAGTGTCAGTGGAATAAAGTATCTTTTAAAAAAAAATCACATTACCACCAATAAAACATATTCCAAAATGATGTATATGTAGATAATCTTGCAGTTTTTATCTTTTCAGAAAGAAAGGCTGTAAGTGAAGCCTTAATAATTCTTATTAAGGAAGCCCTTCTCATCGATGGACCGGGGATTGTGACTGTCCGCAGCTTCGGTCTGTGCTCTCATTTGAGAGCCCCAATCATTGTGATTAGGGGCTGAAGCTTCCTTGGACGGGCAGTGGAGTAAGGGGAAGCCGCCAGCCAGGTTGAGGGGAGCCGCATCCCGCACCCCTCCCTGGGCTGGGCAACTTTTCCCCCTGAAGATGACCGAGGACTTCCCCCTGAAGAGGAGGACTTAGCTGGACTAAGATTTGTGCAGATGAGAAGAAAGAGGTGGACAACATAAGAAGCGGGCAACTTGGCGCATCAATTAATTAAAAGGTACCCCAGGATGGTATTTTAAAATTTTTAATGAAAGATTAAGAAAGCGGCAGATTTTTAAAGGGAAAGGAAAAAAAAGTGAAAATATCTTCAACAGCTGAGCAGGGCTTTGAACCAGGATTGGAAGAAGCCGGAACAAGATATCCAAACAAATTGAATTAAAATACATTGCTAACAAACAGGCACAATTTCAAGCTTGACTTAGGAGTTTTCAAAAAGAAGGGGGAAATATTTAAATTGAAGATTTTATTGGTTTGGAATACCGAAGTTTGGAAAGCCCCGAACAATAAAACGGTGGTAAAAGTGAGGATATTGTATAACGGAGAGTGCCATCTGGTGGACAAAAATTTAAGCTGAAAAAAGGAAAGTTCCTGTTTCTCTATGAATCAGATCTGATACAATGAAAAGGAAATATTGAAACAATATAACAAGTACCCTAAAATGTGAAAATTGAATTAGAACAAAATAAAAAATATGGATTGTTGGACTGATTGGTAATTTTGCTATAAACCTAGTTTGGGAATAGTTGTTAATCCAGAAAGTTTGAAGAAGAAAAAAGAAAAAGATTGGTGATTGGTGGATTTTAATGACTATAAGATATAAGAGTATGTAATGATGATATCTCTGTGGGATCTAAAAATGGAACTTAAAAATTTGAAAGAACTACTACATGCAAGAGGTGAATCACTTGCCTCTGTGTTAAAAGCTATGGAAATGGCGATTGAAGAATATGAAGAAGAAACCTCAGAGAAGGAGGAGTTAGTTCAAGAAGAAGCCATCTTAAATAGACAATCAGTGCAAAGAACACCACAAAGAAGAGGAAAAAGAAGGGGGGTTAAAAATGGGAGATTTAAAAAAGTAACTAAAATGGGGAATATTTATAAAAATCAGAAAGACAGAAAGAAACAGCACAAAAGTAAAAGGGAGAAGGAAAATATATATATAGAGAGAGAGGGATATAAATCAGGAGGAAAAAAGATTTGGAAAAAAAAGGAAGAGAGGTAATGAGGAACAGGAAAGAAAGAAATATGGGAATTGTAAAATAAAGGAAAAAAATTCTTTACCTAGAATACATCCGGACAATGGTTAATGAATTAAGAGGGGATTCTGCATTGATATGAGGGGTAATAATAATGTACTTTGCAATTACAAATTATAGAATATAGTTTATTGAGAGGTGGAATGGGCACTGATATCTTTTTAGAAGATGAATGTATTTTCTTATTTTTATTGTTACAAGAAAGGTTAATGTTTATTATATATATTGAAATGATTGAAATGAATTGTGAGGAGGGTTAAAAATGAGATTAATATCAGTGACCAAGCAAAATGAATTGTTTCTTTTTTATTTATTTTTATTTTTTTGATACCATAAATAAAATTTTATGGAAGTAAAGGGAGAAAATACGTTGTGGAATCTGACTGAAAAGTACAATGTAAAGTAGCTTATTTTTCTAGGGATTGATTATTACTATAACTAAATAAAATAGATGTTTAATTGGGAATTACAGATGAGGGAATTAAGACATATTTAAACCACTGAGGTGATACCCCAAACTAGTAAAAGGGGAGAGGAAATTTATGTTTTGTTTTATGTGAAAAACTTGTATTAATTTAGACTTTATGAAAAGAATATGCAATGGAATTGCAAATTTGACAAGATAAAAAAGAATTAAAAGGGAATAAGTATGAAGAAATGGAAACTATTAGTGATTTAAATGAGAAAAGAATACTTTGGAAAAGGCAACGTTTAAAAGAAACGTTAAGTCTTAAGAAATACATTTGAAATAAATTGAAATGAATTGAGAAGATGTTTAGAATGAGAGTAATATTAATGAATAGTATTAATAACTTGCCTGTTCCTTTTTTAGTTGAGAGGTAAAATGAGAAAAGAGTACTTTGGAAAAGGCCACGCTTAAAAGAAATGTAATGTTTAAGATGTTGTGTTGGAAAAATTGAATAAAACTTGTTTAAAAAATAATTCTTAGTAAGAAACATATAGGAACTCTCTCTCTACATGTCACCTTTCTGGTATTACTTTCTCAGGAAGTCATAATTAAGAGATGTGTTCCTTGTTTTGCAGGTTATATGGTGCAGTGAATAAGCAATGTAGCTTTAGCTTTTTAAGACTGTAAAATGCATTGATGATTAGTGAGACAAACTGGCAGTCATTACGGTTGATTTTCCAGGCATGACAATAACCTGGTAGATGAAAAGCAGCTGTTCATTTTACAATAGATATAAAATATTTAATTTTACTTTTGCTTTTTGATAAGATTTTTCTTGTATGATTGATGATTGTATTTTTAACCATTCTACTGTGCTTAGAACATATTGAGGCAATAATTTAAACAGTTATAAATCTACTTGTTGCAACTTCACAACGTTAATTGCAATATGACTGCTATAAGAGTCATATTATCAATTGATTCATCATAGCAGACATATTTTTCCCCCATGGAAACTTGAAAAAAGGAGCTGTTTTAAAGAACAGAAGTACTATGCTCACACTTGTGCAAGTGAGAATTCTTTCTTTCCAGGGGTGGGATTCAAATAATTTAACAAACGGTTCTCTGCCCAAATGACTGGTTGGGTAGGTGTGGCTTGATAAGCATGTGACTGGGTAGGCATGCCAACTCGACATCACTCATCGTACCCAGCCCCGTCTCCTGGCCATTCTCCCTTTCCCCAGGCCTTTGGCCTATATTCAACACTTCCAAAAATGAAAGAGTTAACCAACCCTCTGTTTCCTGGTGCAAATGCCATCCCCCAGTGAAAGGTTGGGGAGAGACAAGCAAAGCATTCTGCTCCCATCACCAAGGAAAGTAAGACATTGAAGGCTGGACTTAATAAAAAGCAATATATTGTGTCATAACAGTCATTTCACAGCTGAAGTGACAGAGGCAATAAACAGGCTCAAAAAATGAACAAAAATGAGCAGGCCAGCCAGTGAGGAGATCAGCCTCTTCACCGAACTGGGCAGAATTTTAACACCTGGTTCACGTGAACTGGTCCAAACTGCTGAATTCCACCTCTGCTTCCTATGCTTTCTGTAGCATCTTATTTATTTTATTTATTTGATTTGTCAATCGCTTACAAGATAATAGGTATAAGTATATACATAGTTATGAATACATGAAATGGGTACATAAAGAAAATGAAACAATAGGACAGGGATGGTAGGCATATTGGTGCACTTATGCACGCCCCCTACAGACCTCTTAGGAAAGGGGTGAGGTCAATAGTAGACAGTTTAAGGTTAAAGTTTTTGGGGTTTGGGGAAGAAACCGCAGAGTCAGGTAGAGTATTCCAGACATTGATCACTCTGTTGCTGAAGTCATATTTCCTACAATCAAGTTTGGTGCAGTTAACCTTGAGTTTGTATCTATTGTGTGCTCTTGTGTTGTTATGGTTGAAGTTGGAGTATTCATTGACAGGTAAGTCATTGCAATGTATGATTTTATACACTATATTTAGATCAGACTGAAGACAGTGTAATTCAAGGTTTTCTCGGTCTAGAATTTCAAGTCTGGTGGCATAAGGTATTCTACAATGAGTAGAGGAGTGGAGAACTCTTCTTGTGAAATATTTCTGGACTTTCTCAACTGTGCTAATATTAGATACGTAATGTGGGATCCAGATTGATGAACTGTATTTGAGTATTGGTTTAGCAAATGTTTTGTATGCTCAAGTTAGTAGTGTGATATTACCAGAGAAAAAGCTACGTAGGATTAGTTTAACAACTTTTAATGCCTTTTTGGCTATATAGTTACAGTGGGCTGTCGCATGTAGATCATTAGAGATGAGTATTCCAAGGTCCTTTACAGAGCTTGGATCATCAGCGAGGTCTTGACTATTCAGCTTGTATTTTATTTTCTGATTTTTTTTTGCCAATATGTAAGACAGAGCATTATTTGTTGAGAATTTAAGTTGCCATTTGTTTGACCATTCTGATACATAGTCAAGATCTTTTTGAAGGGAAGCAGTATTGTCTGTGGAATTGAACAGCTTTACATCATCAGCGAAGAGAACGCAGTTGCTCTTAATATGATCACAGAGGTCATCTTCTATCTTGCTTTCTTACTCCCTTGTACCATTGCTCACCACACAAAACAGTCATCCTTAACCTTAAAGGTAGATGGTTAGCATACAAACTGAGAAAGGAAAAAGAATCAAGGAAAATACCGCAGTTAATAGATGATCAAGGTCAGGTTTGCCATGGCAATAAAGAGAAGAAGGAAATCACTTGAGACTTTTATGGGAAATTATATGAGCAAGAGAATATTGATGAGGAAAGAGTAAAACAGTATTTACAGTTTGCTAATCTACCTAAGATACCTAAAGAGACTGAAAAAATGTTAGAAAGCAATATAACCATGATGGAGTTAACTGAAGCACTTAAGAAACAAAATAATGGGAAGGCACCAGGCCCAGATAGACTTCCGGCAGAATTCTATAAAACATTACAAGAATCGCTGAACCTTCCATTGCTAGAAGTCATGAATGAAGTTATGCCAAAGAAGAAGATACCTAAAACATGGTCAGAAGCCTACATTACACTTATTTCAAAAGAAGAGACTGATCCATTACAAATTAAGAATTATAGACCCATTTCCTTATTAAATGCAGATTATAAAATCTTTGCTTCAACATTGGCAGAGATTCAAAAAATATTTAAATAATTTTATTCATTCTGACCAAAATGGATTTCTGCCAAAGAGACAAATTAAAGATAATATGAGAGTAATATTGGACACTTTGGAATATTATGAGGCTCACACCGAAAAACAAATGGCTTTGATATTTTTAGATGCACAAAAGGCATTTGATAATGTGAACTGGAGATTCATGTTATTATTATTGGAACAGATGGGCTTTGCCAGAAAATTTATTCAAGCAACACAAGCCATATATTATAAGCAAATGGCAAAGGTAATGATAGAGGGAGAATTAACAGACTCTATCAATATAAGAAAAGGTACAAGACAAGGTTGCCCACTATCACCTTTGCTATTCATATTAACTCTGGAAGTGTTAAATAGAAACATTAGAGACGAAAAGAGTATAAAAGGAATGAAAATTAAAAGGGAAGAATTTAAATTGCAAGCTTTTGCAGATGACTTGGCCTTTATTTTAGAAGACCCTCTAGAAACAGCACCAAAACTATTGGAAAAGATAGAGGCATATGGCAAGGTGGCCGGCCTGAAAATAAACAAAGATAAGACAAAGATTTTGACAAAGAATATGTTACTAAGACAAAAAGAAGAATTGGCAAATGTATTGAAAATTCAAGTCACAAATAAGGTTAAGTATTTGGGGATACATTTGACAGCAAGATGTAGTACATTAAAAGAGAACAATTACATTAAACTTAAACAACAGATAGCACTAGACTTGACGAAATGGGAAAACCTACAATTGTCACTAATAGGGAGAATTTCAACAATCAAAATGAATATTTTACCCAGAATTCTATATTTGTTTCAAACAATACAAATTAAGCTTGGAAAGGACAACTTTGAAGATTTAAACAACATTGTGTTGAAATATATATGGCAAGGTAAGAAAGCGAGAATGAAGTTAAAACTTTTACAAGATGCTAGAATTAGAGGAGGATTTGGTCTATCTAATTGGGAGTTGTACTACCAAGCTCCAAACTTGACATGGGTTAAGGAATGGATAACATTAAGAAATACTAGATTGTTAACATTAGAAGGACATGATCTGTTGTTGGGGTGGCATGCCTTTTTATGGTATAAGGGAACTAAAATACAGGGTTATTTTAGAAGACATCATATACGGGAGTCTCTGTGGTTAAATTGGGAGAAGTTTAAAAGACAATGTTATTTGAAAATTCCAGTCTGGTTATCGACTATTGAAGCATTTTCTTCTCCTATAACATATGAGAAGGAACAAACAGTTAGATATGGGGAAATTTTGAATGAAAAGGGTGAACTTAAATCTATGCAAAAACTAGAGGAACAAGATATAAAGATGAATTGGTTTTCTTATGCGCAAATACTTTCAAGGTATGAAAAAGACTTTAAAACAAAAGGTTTCTACAATAAATTGACTGATTTAGATAAGATTTTGACAGGTACTGCTGAAAAGGTGATTAAAAAAATTGTATGAATATTTATTAGAAATTAAACTAGAAGAAGAACAAGTTAAAGAAACTATGATTGCTTGGGAGAAGAATTTTGGATATGGGATTGATCTAGAGAAATGACAAAAATTGTGGTCTCAAAATTATAAAATGACAATGTCAACAGCATTTAAAGAAAATTTGTAGAAGATGTTTTACAGGTGGCATTTCCCCCTGACAAGAATAACAAGAATGTTCAAGAACAAATCCGAAAGATGTTGGAAATGTCATCAGATACCTGGCTCATATTACCATATGTGGTGGACTTGTGCGGATGCAAAAAAATATTGGACTAAAATCCACATGTGGTTGGAAAAAATGACTAAAAAACATATAGATTTAAAACCAGAGATATTTTTATTGGGAATTCTACCTTATACATACAGCAAAGATTTAAAATATTTGATTGTAAATGTATTAACAGCAGCTAGGATTGTATTTGCTAAAAATTGGAAAAATGAGAAAATACCATTGCAGGAGGAAATTATCAAGAAAATACTGGAATGTGCCGAAATGAGTAGATTGACATTTGAAATTAGAGAACAAGAGGATAAACAATTTTACAAAATTTGGGACCTTTTCTATCAATGTCTAGATAATAAAATATAGTAATAGAATATGTAGAATTATAGAAAATAATGAATATATAAAGATGTATTTCTTTATTATTATTATTATTATTATTATTACATATATAAAATGTTTTTAGGATAGATTTGGAAGGACTATTTGAATTGTTATAAAATATACTAAATATAGAATAGCTATCTCGCAAAGTATGAATGAACAAAATTATAGTCAAATGATTGATTAATAATAATACTAGGATATTCAATTTCTGATAATATGAGTTATTATGTAATGTAACTGTAATTGAGACTATGAAATCGATGCACAAAAAATTTGTAAAACAACCGACACACTGTTTGTACACTTATGGAAGAAAATTGATGTTTTTATGTTTTGTTTGTTTTTGTTTGTCCTTAAAAATCAATAAAACTTAACCAAAAAAAAAAAAAATCATCCTTAAAATTTCAAGTAAACTACAATAAAAATATTCCAATCCTTAAAAAAAAATCAGTGATTTTCTGTGCATTTAAAACAAAATTATGTGTTTGTGTATTCTGATGGAAGGTTAGGTGCACTTAATCTTTTTGACTCCTTACAAGTGATGATAGTTAATCTAAAATTATTATTGTCATTATTAATAGTAATGTTTCTGTAATGTTGATTAATATAATAATAGAACTTAGCAGAAAGAGTTTAGAAATGATGAAAGACTAAATGTTTTAATTTAATTGGAAATGATTAAATCTGAAATAAACAGGTTCATCCTCAATAATAAATTAACACTTCAATTGGAAGAAGCAAGAACTGTTCAATTAAGAAGTGCTGAATAAGGAAATACATTATGATTTTTCACTCAGTATATAAACATATATTATCATCCGTCTGCTTTCTTAAGCTCCTAATATAAGAGTTGAAAACTGTAGTGAACCCTAATTGCATTTTGGGCCTTTTTGCTGGAAATACAAAGCTCTAGCCCAATCCATGATTTTTGTGGCCAATATATAAGAATACTTTACTAAACTTAGCATATTCATATTAATTAAATCTTCAAAGGTCATCATCTGCTTTCTAGTTTATAGAGAGTTACAATATAGCTCTTTCTTTAGTGCATGGAAAGGGTACTTTCACATTTGAAAGATTCTGTTAATGTAACCTTACAATATAGATTAGGGGTGGCAAACTCACATTATCACGATGGTGTCATGGGGACTTTTTCCCCCTTGGCTAAACCAGATGTGGGCATGGCCAGTGCGTGATGCATCCAGCCTATGGCCTGGAAGTTTGACAGCCCTAATATAGGTAGAGCTTTATTTGTATTTCTGGCTGTGCTTCTTGTCTGGACTAATTTGTACGACTAACATCAGTCTTGCCAATCTCATCATAACTCTTTCATCTGTCAATTTTACTCTTCTGAAAACTAGAAAGAGTCCTTTCTGAGTTGCTTTCATTACCTCTCCTCTTTCAGATTTCAATTTTGTTCATCAGACCTTTGTCTAGGCTGTGGCTCTTCCTCTGATCTCCCAAGATCATTCTCAGATTCCATTCTGTTAACAACTAAATAACAAAAAGGCTTTCCAAAGTGAGTGTGCTGCCCAGAGATGTTATCATGGTTCATATCACAATTCAAATGGAACAACATGGATGTGGCAGTTCCTGCACTGTATCATTTCCTAAACTTTAATTACAATATGTATGTTTTAAAATATCAGGTGCTTTTAAAAGCATTTTTCTGATAATTGTACCTTTTCTACATGAAGATAATTTGTGGTGCCTGCTTTATCTTATCCTTTTTTCTTAATTATAGGCAGTTCCACCTCCGGGTTCTTATGAGGTTCATAAATCATTTGAGAAATCACAGGGTAAAAGTGAATATATGCCTCCACGAACTGTGGTGGCTAGAAGACGGCATGCATCTTTTCTCAGTGGAAAGTTGAGGGAAGATGCATTAAAGATCGAGGACGAAATACCAGGTAAGTACATTACATAATTTTCAAACTGTACTATAACTACATACATTTTAAGGATGATGTGTCATCTAAATACTCATCTGCTTGTTTACCATCTATTATTAAAAGCTTTGTAAGATGTCATATTGGCTGTCTTGCTTCTTTGCTGGTTAAAGAAGTGTTAGGAAAGTTTAATTCCCCTCAGCAGAGGATAGCACTTGGCTAAGCTTGCTGTACCTGGAAGCTAAAAAAGAACAAATACTGGTTAGGCCTTGATGATGATATGCCCGGATGAAAGATCAACTAGTCAGTTTTTGTTACAACCTGCAGATCTACAGCAGGGATGTCAAGCTTGTGGCATCATGTGATGTATCGTGTCTGTTTCTCCTTTGCTAAACTGGGCGTGGGCATGGCCAGTGTGTGATGCATCTGACCTGTGGGCTACAAGTTTGACACCCCTGATGTACAGTCATATCCGTAAAAATGCAGACATGTCCAGAATGCTTGGTTTGATCATGTATGATGGTGTTTGTTGATGCAAATCTATGGGACCAAAGTTGGGGAATGATGATGATGATAAAGAAGAAGAAGAAGATGAAGATGACTACACCCTAAATGGAAGACTTTCAGATAATATAAAGGTTATAGCCTAGGTATACAGAAGTTAAACAACTTGTGACCTTTCATTGTTGCCAAGAAAACTGCTTGAATGTATCCATTAAGTCCCATCACTGGGACTTAACCATGACTTGAATTTTATAGTATTATAGAATTTTAAGGATGTTATTTAAGTTGTGGAATGCTCCCCCCCCCCACTTTTTAAATATTTTTTGCTGATTGCTCAGATGAGATCAAGTCTTTTTCAGAAATACTTACAGCTAATTTATTACAGTAATATTGACAGAAGACTCAAACAAGAGAAAGTGAATGAAGAATGAGATAATTTTAGAATATTAGTTGTATTTCTTTCTTGGCAAGCTGATTTGAGATTCTGAGGCTTGTTCCTTATCTCAATCAAGACCATTTTGAGGCTCTGTGGTAAGTGACTTCTTTAGTAGTGCTTTAAATGATATGAAATGGGATTGATCTCCCTATGTTGCCAGATTATGGAGTTTTTGCTCTGCTTTCTGAATTCCAGTTGGTATTCATGAATACAGTGTTCCAGTCTTAGAGATAGACTTTTTTTTAAAATTGCTCTGTTTAGTGACCGTTTGAAGTTACATTGGCATGAAAAGTAACTTACAATCACTCCTCACATCTATAACTGTTGCATCCTTCCAGTCACATGATCAAAATTCAGGTAAGGATTTATGATAATTTCAACCAGCTTCTGACAAGCAGACCCAATGGAGAAGCCAGTAGTAATGATTGCAGTCATAACAGCCGATTGTGATTCACTTAAGGAAAAATTGGGAAGTGATCTATCTCTGTCACAATCGCATGATCTTTCACTTAGTGACCATGATACTTAGTGATGGAATTACCAGTCCCAATTGAGGTTGCTAGACAAGAATGCCCTGTATACTTATCTGTCCTACAAAGTGACTGTTACAGTATTTCTATGCTTCAGATGACTCCTGTTTTTTCTTCCTTGATTACAGATAGTCCTCGACTTATGACTACAATTGAGCCCAACATTTCTGTTGCTAAGTGAAACATTTGTTAAGTGAATTTTGCCCTATTTTACAACCTTTCTTGCCTCAGTTCAGAGAATCACTGTGTTAATAACATGGTTGTTAAGTGAATCTGACTTCCCTATTGATTTTGCTTGTCAGAAAGTTGCAAAATGTGATCACATGACCCTGGGACACTGCAACCATCATAAATATGAATCAGTTGCCTAGCATCTGAATTTTGATCATATGATCATGGGAAAGCAGCAATGGTCATAATTGTGAAAAATGGTTGTAAGCAGTAGTGGTATTCTACCGGTTCAGCCTGGTTTGGGTGAACTAGTAGTAAAAAATGCTACTGTTCGGCCAAATTGGTAGTAAAAAACCAGCTATTGGTTCAGCTGAACTAGTATTTTTTCCCCTCTCAACAATCAGCTATTCCAACGATCAGCTGTGCTGGGATCCCCCTTGCTGTCTTACTGCTTCACCCAGGAGGCTTCCCTGAGGCCCAGGAGGAAAAAAGGCATGCGTAGTGTGTATGTGTTGCAAGGCTTCCCTGCACTGTGTGTTTTGCCTCCTGGGCCTCAGAGAAGCCTCCTGGGAGCAAAAACGGGCTCCCAGAAGGTTTCCCTGTGGCCCACTAAGCAAAAAAATGGAGCACGGGGGTGTGTGTGTGCTGAAAAAAAGCCATGCTCACCCAGTCACATGCCCATTGCCACCTGTTAGGAATATGAGTCTCTTAACAGGTATTTGGGTTAGAAATATATAAACCAGGATAAACATTTTAGTACTATCTCTTAAAGGGAATGCAAGAGCATGCAATTGGGTTTGGTTTCTCAAACGGTAATAAGATGGAGCCAGAAACCTGGTTTGTTTTTGTCTGAGTCTCAGAAAAGAGTGTGAGTGTATCTTTCTTTCCTTCTGTTGGAAAGTATTGCTATTGCTTCATTTTTCCTAATTAACTGATATTACTGAATTTAATGTAAGTCTGATACTTAACTGTTTTTGACACTTGGCTTTGTTAATGGAATATCCCTGGATTGAAAAACTTACTGATTAACCTGTGAATGATTTTTGGACTGCCTATTCTGAACTTTGCTTAAACCTTTCTGGAAGTAAAAACCTTCGTTAACTGTACAGTGTATCTGTGTACTGTGTGTGTATTATTCAAACACTACTCTCTATACGTCTCCCTGAATGTGCTCATTCTCCTAACAGGGAATTACCTCAACACCACCTAGCCACTGCTACCTAGCCACGCCCACAGAACCAGTAGTAAAAATATTTGCATCTTACCCCCTGATGATAAAATACCTTTTTCAGTGCTATAGTAATTTCCAATAGTCACTAAATGAACTGTTGTAAGTTGAGGATTGCCTGCATTGGGTCTTTTGGTTTTCTTATGATATTTTGAAAGTATTTGGTTAGAAATGTAATGTTATGATACATGGAAACAATCACAATTTCAACTGGGAAACTATTATCATTTTAGTTCAAGTCAAATTAAGAAATCAGGTCAATAGACACATAGGGATAAAAATGATTTCATAACATTTAAGAGACAAGAAATCCAGGAAGATAGCAAAGAGAGTATATCTTCCCTAACCTACCCACTCCGGTAGCCAGCACTCAGAAAATGCTCAGAAAACTGTGCCATGTAAACAAATGCAGGATATACTGTCCTAATCAAGAATTATTAAAGAAGAAGCTACATCCCTATTCAACTATTTAGCTTTTCTATTAACAAATACTTCATTTAATGAATGAAATTGCATAATTTTATTTTTTTTAATTTCAATAAAATTATTGCCAATATAAAATATAAAGCTACTTTATGATTTTACGTACTATCTTAAAATATTCAACATTATTAAGTATAATATTTGTTTTAAATGTTAGTACTTTGAAAGAATAAACATATATCTGTGTGAGTGTTTGTGTGTGTATGTGTATGGGGGGGGGGGGAAAGAAAGAAATGCAGCCAATTCAGCTTTATCAGTTAACATTGTGTGTTTACTCTCATCTATCATTATTTCTGTTAGGTTGTATTTGGTAGATAATATGAGCTTTGCTTTGTGCAATTTTTATATGATTGACGTTTAACACTAAATTAAGGCCCTGTCACACTGCCCAACGGATGCAAAAGGGACACAACGGACGAGAAAAATGTTCCATCCGTTGTTATCCGCTCTCAGAAGGGGCAAAAATTTGCATAACCGGAGCGGATAACACGGACGTGGGGAGGACACAGGGCGGATGGAAAGCGGATGCGGAACGGAAGCCCAGCGGATGGAAGCGGATGAGAGCGGATGGCACATCCGCAAGGCTTCCGGGGGACCTCAGCAAAGCGGATGCGGAACGGATACAGCGGATGCAGAGCGGATGCAGAGCGGATGAAGCGGATGCACAGCGGATGCACAGCGGATGCACAGCGGATGCACAGCGGAAGCCTAGCGGATGCCGAGCGTTAATTGCGCATGCGGGGAGGAAGCATTGCGTCAGCCCCACGGATATATCGGAAGCAACTCGGAAGCAGGTTGCCATTCAGAGGAAAGACCTGCTTCCAGACACATCGACTGCCTTGCCTGTCCTGCCTGCATGTCTGACTGCAAGCATTGCTGCCAGCCTCCCTGCAAGCCTGCCTGCCAGCCTTGGTGCCTGCCTGCTTGCCAGCCTTGATGCATGCCTGCCTGCCAGCCTTGGTGCCAGCCTTCCTGCCAGCTTTGGTGCCTGCCTGCCTGCAAGCCTTCCTGCCAGCCTTCCTGCCAGCCCTCCTGCCAGCCTTCCTGCCAGCCTCCCTGCCAGCCTTGGTGCCAGCCTTCCTGCCAGCCTTGGTGCCAGCCTGCCTACCAGCCTACCTGCCAGCCTTGGTGCCTGCCTTCCTGCCAGCCTTGGTGCCACCTGCCTGCCAGCCTTGGTGCCTGCCTGCCTGCCAGCCTCCCTGCCAGCCTTCCTGCCAGCCTTGGTTCCTGCCAGCCTCCCTGCCAGCCAGCAACCCCACAACCATGTTGAAGCACAGCAAGCCTCAGCCATCTGCTGCCAGCCCTTGCAAGAGGGACAGGGCTACCATCCCGCCCCCTGGCCCTCACTCTGGTTCTGCTGGGGCTTCTGCAGCACGGGCTCGCTCTTCTGGGGTTGGGGCTTCTGCTGCTTCTGCTCTGGAGGAGCTGATGACAAGCACTCCAGCACCAGCCACCTCCACAGCACCTGCACCCTTCACCCCTGAGACTGAGCGACCAAGAGGAGTGCCAGAGACTCATTTTTGTCTTATAGCCTGTTGCTAATAAAGTCTATTTTTGATTCACACACTTGCTTCATTTGTTTTTTTTAATAAAGTCTTGGTGGAAACTTTTAGAAATGGTTTAAGCCTTTGCATGCTTGTGGGATGGGTTAAGATAGCAGTGGGATGGGTTGAGATAGCTGTGGAATGGGCAGGGATACCTTTGGGATGGGTAATCGCTGTGGGATAGATAAACCTCCAGTGCAAGCATAGTGGGACTGTATGGTCCACCCTCCCAGGTGCCACACCTATGGCCCTTTATTATCAATAACAATTTAATCATTGATCCACACATTTCAACATAAACACAACTCTTTATTAAATGCCCTGTTCATTGTCGGGCCACTCAACATACATGGCACAATCTCATCCGTGTGATGAGACAGGCTCAAGGAAGCATCCATTAAGCATCTATCATCCTGTCTTGCCACTCCACTGCTCCAGCTGGGGAGTTGCACCAGTGTTTCAGGAGGTTGCGCTGCTTCTTCCCTTCATGTGAGGCTCTGTTAGGGCCTTGCACATCCACAGTATCTATCAGGTTTCGCCCTTGCCTCCATTCCCCAGGCTCCATGTCCCCATTGCCTTGTTGGAGGTCCACGAACCTGTTCTGCAAGACTGGGTAGCGGGTGCGCATGAGATTGTGCAGGCTGCAGCAAGCTTCCATGATCCTCCTCACGGTCTCTGGGTGATGCTGCATGGTGGTGAGAAGTATCTGGAACCTGTTGGCCAGGATGCCAAAGGCGTTCTCCACCACCCGCCTTGCCCTGAACAGCCTGTAGTTGAAGATCCTCTCTTCACGGGTGAGGTATTTGGAGGTGTAGAGCTTCATGAGGTAGGTTGTGAGGGAGAAGTCGTCCTCCCCCACGATGAAGTAGGGCACATCTTGTGTGTCATTGGGCAGGCGTTCTGGATCTGGGAAGCCCACGATAAGGTTGCGTTCCAGCCTACCCTTGAGGTCACTTGCGTCGTATATCTGGGAATCTGAAGCTGACCCATTGCCTGAAGCATCAATGTACATGAACTTGTAGTCAGCATCGACCATGGCGAAGAGGATGATGCTGAAGAAGCCCTTGTAGTTAAAATAAGTGGACCCTGAGTTGGCTGGCGCTTTGCAGGCCACGTGCTTGCCATCGATGGCTCCAACAGTGTGGGGGAAGTTCCACCTCTGATACCACTGCTCTGCAACTTTCTTCCATCCTTCTTCAGTGGAGGGGCACTGGAGGAGCTCCTCCAGGTATTCTTCGATGATGGCCTGCACCACTTTTCTGACCACAATGCTGATGGTGTTATGTGGCACCCTCCAGCCGTACTGCATTCTGCTGTAGGTGGTCCCTGAGGCCAGGTGGCGCAGAGTGAGTGCCACCTTGAGCCCAGGGTCCAGGCTGGGCCGGAAGTTGGTGTTTGCCTTGGTCAACCTGGGTCTCAGCCGCTGCACAACTTCATCAAACATGGCTGGAGGCATCCTCATGAAGTTTTGGAATGCACGAGTGTCTTCGTTCCTGAGTTCCACCATCAGCTTGTTGTACAGTCCGTCCTCTGCTCTTCTGGCGAACCATCTTCCTACCCAGATGCTTCTTGGCTGCCTCTTTTTCTTCCCGTAGTAGAGTGCACAGAGCCTGTAGATGGCTTTGCACTGTTGCAGAAGTATGGTGGCTGCCAAAAGGACCGTGTTACGATCCACGGTGGACATGACTGGATGCTGTGGAAGAGGAAGATGCAGATGAAGGCTGCAAAGGTCTGCAGCAGGGCTGCTGGTCTGAAAGTGAGATCCAGATGTGTTGCTCCCCCTTTTTATAGGCAGTATAGGTGTCCCTTTGCATCCTCTAGGCATCCTCTAGGCATCCTCTAGACATCCTTAATATCCGAGATAGGTCCCCTCTGCGAACGTTTTTTCCGCTTTAAATGCTTTGTTTCCGTGCTGCATCCGCTAGGCATCCGTTCTGCATCCATTCCGCGTCCGTTCCGCTTCCTCCCTGCGTCCGAGTGGATGCGAGTTTCGCGGATGCAGAACAGATGTCTAGCGGATATAGCGGATGCGTAATGGATGCAGAACGGATGCATAGCGGATGCGTAGCGGATGCAGAATGGATGAACTGGATACATTTTCCGCGCAAAAGTTTTGAGCAGCTCAAAACTTTCTGAGCAGATGAAACGTCAATAAACGGATGCTGGACGGATAGAGAGGAAGCAAAACAGAGGCAGTGAGTACATCGCGTTAACCAATGGATGGCAAGCTTTTTTGTCCGTTTTATATCCTCTTTGCATCCCTTGGTGCAGTGTGACAGGGGCTTTAGTAATAACATGAAACAATATACAGCTATTAATTCATTGCGTTGATTCTAAGAGCTACTTTTGAATCATTGCTAAAAGTCATTCTATTTCTTGGCACATTCACACAGGAAATTACTTGAAGTAACAAATAAATTTAGTTTCAAAATTAATTGGACAGATCACATAAAGGGAGTTGTGTCCACTTTTTCTATGACTTTGTCCAGTCCTTTTTAATATAACAGTTATTATGCTTTGAAAACTAATCATTATATCTTCTACTTAGTTTTTTGCTAGTAACATTGTATTCCAAAATAGCTGAAAGGATTTAAAGCTTTTAAACTGTACTCTGAGGCTGCATATGTGAAAGCACAAAGTCGAAATAATAACGTTTTGAATAGGGATTCTGGTCTTTTACCATGATCTATTCATTGACTCAATGCACTTTTGAAAGGCAGTGCAAATGGAACCTGAGATAACTACATTGTATTTTCTACAGGTGGGCTTGGAGACAAAGATGCAGCAAACTTCTGTATTATTGATTGAAATATTCATGCCACCAACCCCAACTAAGTAACATTCCAGTAAAATCAATATATAAACCAGATGACACTTTTTTCACAGATGAGATCCATAATTTATCTCTCCTGTTGGTCTAGATGGAATAGGTAGAAATAACCAAGATGGAATGGTCCCCCCCAATTAACTACTGTATAGGGCTTTATAGGTCAATACCAGAACCTTGAATTGAACCTAAAATATACTGGCAACCGATGCAGCTCATGTAGCTCAAGGGTAATATGTTGTAATGAAAGAGTGCACATGACAGCATATAAGTGCTCAGTCCCACTGCACTTACGGATGCAGAGGATGTAAAATGTTAAAAAAAGCTTGCCATCTGTTGGAAAACGCTATGCATCCATTGTGTACGCATTGCATACGTATTTCATACGCTCTATCCATCGAGCATCCGTCCACTGTGATTTCATCCGTGCAAAAAGTTTTGAGCTGCACAAAACTTTGAACGGATGAACTTTACGCCTTGTACGATGTAAATCCGTGACATATATGAGCAACAAACTTTCTATGTCCGTTATCATCCATGAAACATCTGCTGTATCCTCTCTGCATCCTCTGGCCATCCCCTCAACTCACAGCCGCTGCAGCTGAAAACGGAAAGAGGGAGGAAAGATAAGGTACATGGAACGTAGCATGGAAATAGAAAGGATGTAAGCGTATGCATCTCGTATATAAAGTATTCAAAACAGACAAAGCGTTTGTATCTGGGATGTATCTCGTATATTTAGGATGTCTGGAGTATGTCTAGAGTATGTAGAAGGACACCTAGCGGACAACCGATATTTTGTATAAAAAGGGGGAGAAAATCATCTGGATTTCAGTATGAGTCGAGCAGCCGTGGTGTACAGACCTCATCACCCTTGGTCTTGGTCTTCAACATCATCAATTATTCTCCACCATGGATGATCAAAGAGTCAATATGATCGCTGCACTCATTCAACAGCAGAACCACAACCTGTTCAGATTGTATCAAGTTTTAGACAGAAGGAGAAGAAGGACAAGAAGGAGAAGAAGGAGACATCCAAGAGCTGTGTGGGTCCGAGGATGGATCGTAAGAAGAATGGAGTTTGGACTGTGTGACCAGTTGATGGTGGAGCTGAGGAATGAAGACTCTCATGCATTCCATCACTTCATGAGGATGCCTCTAGCCATGTTTGACAAACCTGTAGAGCGTCTGAGACTCAGGTTGACCAAGCCTAGCACCAACTTCCATCCCAATCTGGACCCTGGACTGAAGGTGGTACTGACTCTGCGGCACCTGGCCTCTGGAACCACATACAGAAACATGTAGTACGCATGGAGGGTGCCACACAACAGCATCAGCAAAGTCGTCAGAGAAGTGGTAGAGGCCATCATTGAAGAATACGTGGAGGAGCTCCTCAGGTACCCCACCACTGAACAAGGCTGGAGACAACTTACAGAAGAGTGGTATCAGAGGTGGAACTTTCCCCACACCGTTGGAGCCATAAATGGGAAGCACGTGGCTTGCAAAGCTCCAGCCAACTCAGGGTCCACTTATTACAACTACAAGGGCTTCTTCAGTATCATCCTCTTTGCCATGGTTGATGCTGACTACAAGTTCATCTACATCAATGCTTCAGGCAACGGGCCAGCTTCAGATGGCCAGGTATACAACGCAAGTGACCTCAAGGATGGGCTGGAATGCAACCTCATCATGGGTTTTCCAGGTCCAGACCCTCTACCCAATGACACACAAGATGTGCCATACTTCATCGTTGGTGATGACGCGTCCTCCCTCAGAACCTACCTCATGAAGCCATACAGTTTAAGATACCTCACCCGTGAAGAGAGAATCTTCAACTACAGGCTGTCCAGGGCAAGACAGGTGGTGGAGAACGCTTTCGGCATCCTGGCCAACAGGTTCCAGATACTTCTCACCACCATATAGCATCACCCAGAGACTGTGAGGAGCATCGTGGAAGCTTGCTGCATCCTGCACAATCTCATTTGCACCCGCTACCCAGTGTTGCAGAACAGATCTGTCGACCGTCAACAAGGGAATGGGGACATGGAGCCTGGTGAATGGAGGCAAGGATGTAATCTGATGGACACTGTGGATGTATAAGGCCCCAACAGAGTTTCACGTGAAGGGAAGAAGCAGCGCAACCTCCTGAGACACTGGTGCAACTCCCAGCTGGATCAGTGGAGTGGCAAGACAGGATGATAGATAATTAGAATGGATGCTTCCTTGAGACTGTTGCATCAGACTGATGAGATTGTGCCATAAGAATACTGCATTACTATGTTGTTGTATACTTGTAGCTGTTTATTGTTATGAAATGTATGTTGTCGGGTCCTACAATGAATAGGGCATTGATAAACAGCTTTGTTTAATTTAAAATGTGTTGATTACTGAATAAATTGTTGTTGATAATAAAGGTTCATATGTGTGGCAGCTGGGATGGTGGACCATACAGTCCCAGTATGGTTGCACTGCAAGCGTAAGTCCAGTGGTTTCTCTATCCCACAACTTTCCCCAAGTCCCAAAGTCCTTTTTCCCAGATAATAATAAAGTACAACATCCCTTGTGTAAAGGGCCCTTTTTGTCCATCAATAAAAAATAAAGACCAAACTGTGGCCAACTGATCCCAGGCCAGACTATGTTGGTGGACCATAGCAAGCTGTTATATGTTAGTCAGAACTCCCTGTGCCCAATTATTCACAGATAGTATATGATGTTATTTGATGTTATTTGGGGATAGGGGACTTTGCATTTTGGACTACCAGTACAACCAAGTTGGGCATTTCTTGGTCCATCTACATAGTCAAGCATGCAAAATTTTAACCATTTTTTCAAAGTTTTTAACAACACTTTATTAAGTAAACAAAACATTTTTATAAATAAACAATGCTGCTCACAAGTGTTCACAACAAGTGTTCACAATCACAACTCAGTCTCTCAAACTATTCTGAGTCACTCTGAGTCATGTCCATGGTCTCAGCTGTGAGGCGTAAGGCAGCGACTGTGGCTGTGGCTCTGGCTTGAATGCTGGTCTGACGCAGTATTGGGGTGCTTGGCCTCGGGGGTACAGCAGGTGATGGTGTGGTCAGGATGCCAAGGTTGGTATCCGAGAGCTGACTCAGTCCCATCAGGTTGAGAGACCCTTCATCAAGGATTTGAGATGTCAGGCCCAATACTGCTGAGAGATTGTCCATTGACGGCCTTGGCTCTGGGGTGGAGGAAGGGTTGGGATGAGTGTGCTGGGGTTATCTGGTCTGCAGCTGGGTAAGGAGTGGTGTCTGTGGTGTCCGATAAACCTGGGCCTGGACTGGGAAGTTCTGCTTCTGCTATGGGAAGTCCTGATAGTCGTAGTCTTGGTAGGTGAGGGGCTGTTGAAAGCTGTGGAAGGGCTGTGACGTCACCTGGGGTGCAGGAGCAGACCTAGACTGGGTAGGACGAGTGTCAGCTGGGCCTTGAGGGTTGTGCAGAAGTGCTGTGATCTTCTGCTTCATCACCTGGTACTGGGCCTCGGGCAGGTCCCTCAGGGTTTGGCTCACGTAGGTGATAAAGGGCTTCCAGGCCGAGGATGCTCTGTCCAAGTGGACCAGCTGAGAAAGAAGTTCTGTGCTGGTCTTCATTGTGTCCCTGATCTCCAACAGCACATTGTCGTCCTGGCCCTCCAGTCTGCCTCTCTGCCTGTATCCTCCGGAGCTGATGGTGGAGGTGGGGATGGGTTGGCCTCTGGTGGCTGCTGCTTGTTCCTCCATTTGTGACAGCAGGGCGTCATCCTCCATGGGATCCTCCAAGTTCGGCACCATGGGGAGTGCAGCTGTTGACGGGGTCTCTGCTGTGGGGCCCTCTGAAGACACCTGCCTGGACAGGGTAGCTGGCTCCTGGCTAGAAGAGGACTGGCTGTCTGTGGGCTGTCTGAGGGAGAGGGGTCTCAGAGGGGCTGCTTCTTGGTGGCGGATCTCACCCTCCAGGAAACTGCACTTGGCCGTGACATACTTCTCCCAGTCAGTGAGCTTGAGGGTGGCCTGCCAGGATTTCTTGAGGTGTAGCTTCCCATACCAGGAATGCATGTGCTTCCACTATCCAAGGTGTACTTCTGCAGTGTACCCCAGGCTCTCTGCCTTGTCTCTCCAAGCTGCCTGCTTCTTCTTGGTGTCCCGATACAATCTGTGGCCCTTTCTCCAGAGGGACTCATTCTCCCTCAGCCATTCCAGCACATCGTCGTCATGCTCCTCGGAAATGGTATCCTGTTTCCTCTCTCCCTTCTTCTTCCCTTGCCTCTTCCTACCTCTGGCAGGGGCTTCAGTAGGGCCTTCAGGGGCTTGAGCATCAGGGCCTTCAGTAGCAGGGCTTTGAGGGGCTTGAGGGGCTTGGGGCTGGTCCACCACTGCAGCAGCAGCTTCACCATCAGAGTCAGTATCAAGGGTGGGGTGCTGGTTCTGGCCTTCTTCACATTGCCATGGCTTGAACGAGTAGGCACGGACTTCCTTTTCTTGCCTGACTAATATGGAGAATTGCTTGTGATGAATGGAGTTCCATTTGAATTGAGCAGCATTATGTCATAGCTAATATGATTACAAAAACAGATGTTATCAATAACTTCATTGTGCTATTGCACAACAATTGCTTTTATACTAGTTCTCAAAACACTTCCTGGTTCTGGTCTCCACTTGTAATAAGTAGTTAGTATTTTAATCTCTTGTGCCATGAAAATATGATGTTGGTAGATTTTCTCCTTGCCTAGAACTTTAGCATCATGTCTCTTCTACCACTATAGATGATGCTTTTCTAATTTCTGATCCTGTAGAATCTGAGCCCATGAACATGCACATAGAATAGAAAGATGCAGGACGACAGACTAAAAGTCTGGATTATTTTTTCATGGGAGAAGTACAGTGATATATATATATATATATATATAT
>BLBF01000026.1:23732229-23742695 GCA_015471245.1 Laticauda colubrina
GGAAGCCTGAGGATGGCAGATGAGATTCTGCTGAAACGTTGCTACAACTTTAACAGAACTACAATGACGTGGGATAATACCCGAAGGAAGCTAAACAGCACACATGTAAGTACCCGCGAAAGCCTAAGAAAACATATATATATACATACATACATACATACATACATACATACATACATATATATATATATATATCAGTGATGGCAAACCTTTTTTGGTTCCAAGTGCCCAAAGTGTGTGTGTGCACACACGTGTGTGTGCCAACCCAAAATGCAATGTTCATGCCCCATGCATGCAGGTCCCCGCACATGCATCCTGCCCCCTGCACATGCACACCAGAGAACCGAAGACCAGCTGGCTGGCAGGAGGTGCACGTGCATGCACGATGGAGCTGAGCTGGAATGACAATGCACATGTCCACAGAGAGGGCTCTGCATGCCACCTGTGGCACATGTGACATAGATTCGCCATCACAGATAAATAAGATATAAGTTGACTTCTCTTTTAAAGCAAATTTTGAGGGCACTGTGAGGTTCTTGCATGAAGGGAATTCCCAACTATTGTTCATTGAAATACTAATCTTGCCCGGGTGTGAGAGATATCGTCAAATTCAGAATAAAAAGTCCTACAATCCATTTTCTTTGTTTTGGTTGTGTTTTAGGTAATAATTCCCTGGCTATTTATAATAAGTATGCCTTTCTCTTTTTCACTGCATTTGTTTGGAAATGAAGTATTAACTAAAGGGCCCTCTACAGTAGATCCCAGTGCTTCCTTTGACTACTATATCATAACTCTTAAAATCATAAGTAGAGGCTTGAAGATCTCCAGATACTTGTTATTTGGAGTTTCAAGATCTGAAGGCTCCTGAGGTATTCAAATTGGTCTGTGTGGAAACAACTGTCAGAGAAAGCAATTCTGTTCCTAGCGAACATTTGAAAATGTTGGCACAATGCTTTCTTTTAGCAAGGAAGACGTTGGTAGAGATGTTTTAAAAATGTATACTGAAATCTCTTGAGACAGCAACAGACCACTTAATATTTTGTACTGCAGTAGTATTAATGAAGAACTCCTGTCAACTGCCTTGTTTAAAATGCTCCTGAACCACATTTAATATGAGTACAGATGCCCCTTCAAGATAACTTCAAATGTTAATCAGTATGGAAATAATAAGAAACAGAGAAATAGGAATATTAGATTCAGAGTAGGAATATGCTACAGTATATAAGACTTCTTTTCTCCTTTACTGCATATAGATTAAGTTAGTAATAAGATTTGCTTTTTTTCATGCTTTCTATACATGATACATTTTTTTAGTGTGAATATTCAGAGTAGCGGAGTCTCTTAAGTAAAAAAATTACATTGTAAATTGAGATTTACAATGTTCCCAATTTTTTCATTGTTCGTTCCTTTTTTGTGAAATTCTAGATAACTTTCAAATTCATTTTAATTACCTTATATTTAAAATTATTTTCCTATTGTGAGCATAACCGAAGTCATGTTGGATGGCCCACTGAATTGAATAAGGAAGTGTGTCTCAAACTGAGTAGCTCTGCTAAATAAGAAAGTGTTCCAGTTTGTGCACAAGAGAAAAAACAAGATAAGGCTAGAACAATGGGGAATTGTAATAAAGTGCTGCGATGTCAGAAACTGTGTAACTGCTTTTGCTAGATAAGGAGCTAGTATGAACCTTCGAAATATATGTGTCAATTTGAAAACAGAAAGAATGTGAGCCAAGCCCTCGTACAAGGGGGCGGACAGTTAGGGTATAAAAATGCTGCCTGAATTTTGCTCTGTGTTCCTTCAATGCCTGAGGGAACCTGTCTCTGCAGACACGTGAATAAAACCTTCTTTTTCCTTGGATCAACAAATCTTTTGGTGGTTTTTTTATCTGCTTCCACTTCACAATTTGGTGCCCAACGTGGGGCCCGACGGAATTTCGACTGGAGAAAAGGGACTGGGTAAGTGTGGTGCCACTGCCTCCCATTGTAGAGGGGCCCCTCCCTTGTCTCAGTTGGATTCCGGGGTAACTGCACTCAGCAGACGATCCTTGGAAACAAGAGAGAGAGAAGCCGGCCTGACGCTCTGGGAGTGTCGTTGATCACCTGAAGTGGGGACGCCCACACTCCTTTCGTCTCCAGGAGACCAGGGGTGTATCAGGTGAGTTTGTTGCCTTTCGGGATAGAAGAAGGGATATACTGTCCTTAAACTCTGGGAATCCAGCGACTGCTGGAGGACAGTGTAAATCCCTGAGTTGGGAATCTCTGAGAGATTGTTGGCGGGTAGCGTGGAGAATGGGAAAGGGACAAAGCAAGTGTGAGACGTTCCAAGAGGGAATGGGTATAGAGATAGAAAAGACCCCGAGAAAGCTGATTCCGACTGACTCCCCATTGGGTCAACTACTACAACAATGGTCGTTGCCCCATCTGAGGACTTACACTCAGAGTCTAGAGAAAAAGAAAATGATCTACCTATGCCAATATAGGTGGCCGAAGTATCTCCTAGTAGACCCTGAGTTTCCTTACCACTGGGATCCTGAAGGGAATACCAGCACGTACTAGATAACTCAGTTGAAAGAGTATATAGTGAAACACCGGATGAAGGAGCAAATACCCTATATGGAAGTATGGTATCATGCTCACTTTGAAGGTCCAGTTCCACCAGAAACAGAAGTAGGACAGTTTGTCAGCAAGGTGGAGGAAAACAAAACTGAGGACTGGATGGGGAGTCCACCAGCATCGGCTCCGGCAGTCCTGGCACCACCGCCCCTACCAGCTCCAGTTGCCCAGGCTCCATCTCCACCTGCATATCTAGGACTCAGAAGGGAAGTGGCTCAATTAAACAAGGATCTAGAGACTTTGCCTCTAGGAGGAAGGTCGGCCAATCCCGTGTCGGCTTTCCCAGTCAGAGAAGTCCCAAATGGCATGAATGCACAGGGGAATCCAGTCACCGTTTTCGTGGCTGTCCCCATAAAATCTGCTGAGTTACGGGATCTAAAAAAAACCCTTCCGAAACTCCATGAGAATGCTCATGAAGTGGCGGAACAGTTGGAATTGTTTCTGGGGCCCAATGAATACACATACCAAGAACTGATGCATATTCTTGGACACCTTTTCACTCCCAAAGAGAGGAACCTCATTAGGAGGGCAGCAATGGCTGCCTGGGATAGGAGACATGCAGGGCAACAGGGATCAGTGGCTGCAGACACAAAGTTCCCCATAGCTGATCCAAATTGGAACATCAATAATCACGCTCATAGGGAGCACATGAGAGATATGAAACACATGATCATTGAAGGAATTAAATTGGCCATCTCTCAAGGGAAAAACTTGACCAAAGCATTTGAAATAACAAAAGGAAAGGATGAATCCCCGGGGGATTTCTGTGCTTGGCTCCGTGAAGGGTTAACCAAGTACTCCAGAGTGGAGCCAGAAACCCCTGCCTTCGAGACTCTCCTGAAGATGCAATTCGTCACCAAAGCATGGCCAGATATCCAGAAAATGATCCAGAAGACAGAGGGATGGACTGATTTGGGCATGACAGATTTGATGAGAGCAGCCCAACAAGTAAACCGAGACTCAGTTAAAACCAAACAGAAGTCTCAGATGATGGTAGCTGCTGTGCAAACGGCAGCCAAGAGTGAATTTAGGAAAAACAGGGAGACCCAGATGTCAGATCCGAGGCCAAGGTGGAGAGATTAAAGATCTCCCAGCAGGAAGTGGAAACCCTCGGTTAGGCGAGGAGGTCCAGGGGGCAATCGAGGCGGTCGATTCCAACGGCGGTCCCAGAGTACAACTTGCTTCAGATGTGGGAAAGAGGGACATTTTGCGCGTGAATGTCCCAAAACCCCAGAGGAACGAAGCTATGCCCTATATGATTAGGGAAGTTCCGGCTCCCCAAGAGGGATCCGCAGGGAGCCATTGGTAAATGTGTTAGTGAGTCCTGACCATCAGGAACGGCTATTCTTGATCAACACTGGCGCAAGCCAGACATCTGTATGCAATCTTGTAAAGGTAGCATGCAGGTCAAAGCAGACTTTAAAGGTGGTTGGGGTGAGTGGGAAATCCCAAGAGGTCAAGATTTTGGAAGAGGTGAGATTGGAATTGAATGATGAGCTTACTGAAACCGAAATATTGTAGATTCCGGATTCAGGGGTGAACTTGCTAGGAAGAGACTTGTTGGATGTTTTTGGAATAGAATTGTGGGATAGAAGGAAGGAAGTTTGCATGTGTATGTTAACAACGGAAGATGAGGAGAAGATATCATCAGATGTGTGGGCAGGAGGTGAAGGGGTTAGTAGAAAAAAAAAAGGTGAAATATTTGGGACATTACATTCAGCAGGGGGTTAGGTCCTTGGATCCTGAAAAGGTGAAGGGGATCATGAGCTTGGCTCCTCCCAGGAACAAGATGGAGGTGTGGAAAGCGTTGGGATTATTGGGGTATTGTAGAATCTGGGTAGACCAATTCACAGTGTTGGCACAGTTTTTGCATAGAAAGTTGCCTGGAAAGGGAGAGCACATAGAATGGGAGGAGGGAGATAGTGAAAGGTGGGAAGAGCTGAAGAAGGCTTTGTCAACCGCTCTGGTTTTAGCCTTGCCAAACCTGAAATTTCCGTTTCATTTGTATGTGGCGGTGGCTCAGAGAACATCAGTAGGAGTCCTTGCCCAAAAGAGGGGGGGGGGCAGTACCAGCCGGTAGTCTTCCTAAGCAAGGGTTTGGAGCCGGTTGTGAAAGGAAGGCCAGTTTGTGTTCAGGCTGTGGCAGCAACAGCGATGTTGGTGGTGGAGAGCAAAAAGTTAACCTTTGGGGGAGCTTTGGTGGTGCATTCGCCTCATCAGGTCAACTCAGTGTTGAGCCAGCTGGCTACCACTTGGATGACCGAAGGGAGGATATTGAAGTATGAAACCATTTTGAGAACCAGTCCTGATGTGGTAATAGGAACAGACAAGAATCTAAATCCAGCAGAATTCTTGGAGGGGAGAAGGCAGGTGTGGGAACCGGAAGACCATGATTGTCTATTGCAAGTGGATCTCATGACGAAGGTTAGAGAGGACTTGGAAGAGACTCCATTGGAGAAGGGAGAGAGGTGGTTTATAGATGGATCTAGCAGGGTGGAAAATGGAAAGCGAAAATCTGGGTTTGCAATAGTAACCGGGGAAGGTGAGGTAATAGAGTAAGGGTCACTCCCAGCTGCTTGGTCAGCCCAGAAATGTGAATTGTTTGCCCTGACCAGAGCCTTGGAATTGGCTGAGGGGATGGAAGTAATGATTTGGACTGATTCCAAGTATGCATGGGGGGTGGTGCACACGTTTGGGAAAATCTGGAAAGAAAGAGGGTATATCAAGGCGGATGGGAAGCAAATAGAGCAAGTGCAGTTAGTAGAACAAGCCTTAGAGGCATTGCAACTCCCCAGCCAAGTATGAATTGTCCATGTGAGCGCACATCAGAAGGGGAACAAACCGGAGGTTGTGGGAAACCGATGGGCGGACAAATGGGTGAAGGAAGCTGCAGGGGAGATAGAGTTGGTAATGGTATCTATACCAACACTGGAAAAGGAGGACGAGAGGGAGGAATGGGAGCCAGAGAAAAAGGAAAAGTTGGAGTTGGAGAAAGAGGGATGTGTCAAAACCCCAGAGGGATGGAAGACGTCGGAGGGAGTCAAGGTGGTGTCACCCATTGTCACGAGGGGAATATTGGAGAAAGTTCATGAAGGAGGACATTGGGGAACGGAGGCCTTGGTCATGTCCATTAAACCTCACTATTGGAGTCTGAGGATGTGGACGGTAGCTCAGAGCATCTGCTGGAAATGTTTGATTTGTTTGAAAGTAAATAAGAAAGCGGCACGCAAGAAAGAGATGGGAGGGCAACCCTTAGTGGGTTGGCCTTTTCAGAGAGCACAAATTGATTTCACTGAGTTGCCAGAAAAGGGGGGTTGGAAATACCTGCTTGTGATCAAAGATCAATTAACGGGGTGGGTAGAGGCTTATCCCACTAGAAGAGCCACAGCTCCCACAGTAATTAAGATCTTACTAGAACAGATTATCCCACAATATGGAATGATGGAAGCAATAGATTCAGACAGAGGAACTCATTTCACCCAAAAGGTTCTGCAAAGGGTAATGGAGGTGGTGGGGATGAAATGGGAATTACACACGCCATGGCATCCTGAATCCAGTGGAAAAATTGAAAAAGCGAACGCGGAACTGAAGAAACACTTGACCAAACTACAACTTGAAAATGGCTTACCATGGACAAGGAATCTTCCCTTAGCTCTGCTCAGGATCAGAACTTTTCCAAGGAAAGACACAGGGGTTTCTCCTTTTGAAATGCTGATGGGGAGACTCTATTTGGCCAAACTAGGCAATCCCATACCAGAGTTCAGGGACTTGTTCCTTTGGAAATATGGCATTGTCTCGGTCTTTGCTTTCTCTTCACAAACAGGGACTGTTGGTGCAACGACCACCTTTGGCTGGTAGCCAACACCCACACGAGGCTGGAGACTGAGTCCTCATAAAGACTTGGAGAAGTGAAAAACTGCAACCTAGCTGGGAAGGTCCGTACCAGGTGCTACTGACAACTGAATCTGCAGTCCGTACTCGGGAAGGAGGCTGGATGCATTACAGCAGAGTCAAGAAAGCACCGGAACCTGAGAAACCTTGGAAGGCAATCCCAGTGGACGGTCAGCCGTTAAAGGTAACCTTGAAGAAATAGCCAGCAGAAACCACCATGGAGATGTCGGCTGAACTCTGGAGAGGACTATTTGTTGCAACTATATTTACATTAATACATCAAAGAAGTTCACAAGTTCACTGCGGGTGACTTGGGAACAGACTTGTGGGATGACAGTGTGTTCATAAAGGATCTCAAGAAGTTCTCACATTCCTTGAACATCACCAATTGCTGGTTATGCATGCACCTGCCAGGAAGAACAGGTGAAGGATTAATCCTACACGCAATTTCACTTGATCAGAACAGACTAAGACCACAGGGGCACGGGACAGAAAAATATGGTGTAGAACGAAATATAACAGGAAGGATTTTTGTTCATTTAAGGGAAATGGCGTATGTGTGTTTTAGGAGAAATGAAACTAGAAGGCTCCATTTAGGAGATTGGGGAAAATGTAATAAGACTTTTGATGTGCCATCATCCTGTAGTAACCATAGCTACACCAAGAGTTATCATAAATTAGATTATTTAATCAAGATCAGTATGAGATGTGTATGCATTTTGAAGAAATGATCAATTAGACCTGAACATCACAACAGACCTATGCTATGGAAAACTTTAGGTGGGTATTGTGTGGGAAATATGCATACAGGGAGATGCCACCTTACTGGAGTGGCACATGTACACTCGGGTATGTGATACCAGTGATATATAAACTTGATGGCCTTCCCCAAGGCCGGAAACATAATAAAAGAGACTCAGAATCTGGCCTTACCCGGAGACTCTGGACCCAAATCTCCCATGGTATAATAACACCATTGGGAGTAGCCATGAACTACCGAGATATACATATTCTCAATAACTTCATGGTAACAATGTTCAATGATACAATAAAGAATATTAAAATGATTAACACCGAGCTTTCTGAAGTAAGACAGGTTGCTCTACAAAATAGGTATGCTTTAGACATTGTATTAGCTACAAAAGGGAGTGTGTGTGCTCTGATTCATTCACATTGCTGTGTATACATCCATGATTTCCAACCCAATATTACAAAGACAGTAAAAGTAATGGAAGAACGTATTCTCTCTAATACATTATCACAAAGTGTTGACTCCTCATTGCCAGACCTGTGGGGAGCACTATGATGTTGGCTTCCCAGTTCCAATTGGTTTAGATCTACCATAATGGGAATTATATTGATTATTATATGCTGTGTATTGTTGTGTTGTTGTGTTCAGTGTCTCCCTGGTGCAATAACAACGTGTGGGAAGATAGGGAAATCCTTGGGTTCAAGATTTGAGAAGAAGCAGGAAGCAGAACCTCTAATGATGTATCAGAGAGAAATCACTCTGAAAGAAGCAGAGGATCTGCTATTTGAGTTTGAGACAAGAGTGGAAAAAGAAAAAAAGGGGGGATTGTGAGCAGAACCGAAGTCATGTTGGATGGCCCACTGAATTGAATAAGGAAGTGTGTCTCAAACTGAGTAGCTCTGCTAAATAAGAAAGTGTTCCAGTTTGTGTACAAGAGAAAAAACAAGATAAGGCTAGAACAATGGGGAATTGTAATAAAGTGCTGCGATGTCAGAAACTGTGTAACTGCTTTTGCTAGATAAGGAGCTAGTATGAACCTTCGAAATATATGTGTCAATTTGAAAACAGAAAGAATGTGAGCCAAGCCCTCGTACGAGGGGGTGGACAGTTAGGGTATAAAAATGCTGCCTGAATTTTGCTCTGTGTTCCTTCAATGCCTGAGGAAACCTGTCTCTGCAGACATGTGAATAAAACTTTGTTTTCCTTGGATCAACGAATCTTTTGGTGTTTTTTTTTATCTGCTTCCACCTCACACTATGATCCTAGTTAGAGTTTTAAAGATAGGCATAAATCAGAATATTAGAATAGCCCTAGATCAGGGGTGTTAAACTAGTGGTTTAATGAAAGGGGAAAAAGTCACGATATATCACATGACAACAATGTGACACCACAAGTTTGATACCCCTGCCCTAGATCATTTCAATCTTGCACCTAGTCCGGCATCCTCTAATCTGCTGTCTTATATCTACTGGAGAATAGTAAACAAGTTGCTTTTATGATGTCTGCAGAAGGCCATGATACGTCTTTAGCAATAATCACTCAGAGAGATGATTTCAGTTGGGAGAGTTTCCTTAGTTATTATAGTTAGTAGTTAGATTTGACTTGTTTCCAAATTGACTAATTGACCACATGACATTTAATTAATGCATGCTTTAATTCTCATAATTTCTCTTCCTGAGAAGACCAAAATAATAGACTATAAATTGGAATGATATTCAGATAGTCATGCTGGTGTATAATCTGTGCTTCTGGTACACTTTTGAAATGTTTGCTGAAAACATCAGTGTTTATATCAGAAAAGAATGAAAATATTCTATATCTTGAGGTTCTTCTTTACTTGTTTAGTTGTCTATGGAACTGATTTTTCTGGTAGGAGAGAATCAACACCACTAACTTTCCATTGTATGGCATTCCATGGTATCCCTTTGATGAGCTCAGTAATTTTGCATAATTGGACTAATATTTGTTCTTTCTGATGTTTTTTGTGAACTTGGCTAAACCTTTCAAAGGAAAAATAAAAGAAATTTTACTTATTATTCAGCTATGTATATAAGTTGAGGTACATGAAACCTGACAAAGAACAAATTGCAACCTAACATTTTACATACTGCAGATAATATTAGCAAAGGTCATGGAGACAATCATATTCAGGCTCAGCTACAGAAAAAAAAATGAGGACTTTGCAATTGGGAAATTGCCATCACAAGAAAGATGGGCATTGAGGAAGGATTGAATTAAGTAAGAGTATTTATAAGCAGCAAATTATAATTGTAATTACCAAAGGTGAAGGCCATTTAAGAAAATACATTGATCTATAAGAAGTATTAATATTTAAAAGCACAGAAATGAAGTTATAATGTCAAACATGTTCTTTCCCTTGTTCTCATCAAAAGATTGGTAATATACTTGTTTTGATTCTGAGCGGCATGGTGAATATATGTAACTGTAAATGCCTGGGTCTTGGGATGCTTGTAGCTGTTTCATATATAGCACAGTTTCTTATTTAAACAGTGCTTCTATGGATGAAGCTTCATATGCATATCATCCTAAGTTTATGCTTATAGCTTCCAATACAGTCAAGGACAGGTTGATAACTTGCTGGTACATGGAAATATGACTTAAACAATTTTTTTTAAATAATAAAATCCTATATTTCACTATCTATATTTATAATATTTGAAAGAGGAGGTAACATATATGCAGAGGTTATTTACAGAATACCATCATAGAAACTTTTCTAATTTTATCAAGTTATTGCGCACATGCAATAACTTGCACATGCAACTTGCACATGCTCAATATTGCACATGCAATATTGGGCACAGAATATCCTTTCACAAATGGTGCTGAATGCCCAGACACTGTGGTGCAGTCAGGGGTGGGCTTTAAATTTTTTAGCAGGGAGCTCTCTGCCCTAATGACTGCCTGGCTGGGCATGGCTGGGTGGGTGTGGCCAACTCAGTGGCAACTCACATTAACCCACCCCCCAGGTTTTGTTGCTTCTGGTGTTTTTTGTGGGAAATTGGTATCTTTATCTCTCTCTGTCCCCCTCCCTCCCTCTCATTTCTATTTTTCTCTCTTTTTCTACCCCCTCTCCCTCTCTTCTTTCTTTCTTTCTTTCTTTCTTTCTTTCTTTCTTTCTTTCTTTCTTTCTTTCTTTCTTTCTTTCTTTCTTTCTTTCTTTCTTTCTTTCTTTCTTTCTTTCTTTC
>BLBF01000026.1:23742705-23753155 GCA_015471245.1 Laticauda colubrina
TTCTTTCTTTCTTTCTTTCTTTCTTTCTTTCTTTCTTTCTTTCTTTCCCCCTCCTCTTTCATTTATTTCCCTCTCTCTCATGCTCTTCCTCTATCATTTTCTAATTTCTCTCACACAGGAAGGGGACTGTGGCTGGTGCTGAGCTGCCCGCGAGGGATGTGGAGTTGAGGAAAGCAGCTGGTTGCAGGCAGTTAATTTGCGACTAGCTGCTTTTTGTGATTCTGCATCTTTCGTGGGCAGCTCAGTGCCAGCCACTGTCCCCTTTGTATCAGCTCAGGAAGGAGGAGCAGCTGCTGCATTTGATGCATGCAATGAGGGAAGAGCTCTGGCTCTCCTTCGCAGTGTGGCCAGCTACTCGTGAATGTGCAGTGGCAGCAGAGGGAGGAGGAGTCATTGTTGCCACCACCATGATCCCAGCCCAGGAGAGTATCCTGCTTGTGTGTGTGTATGCGCTTGCATGAAAGAAAAAGATGAGGGAGAGAAAAGGGGAGATTTCCCTTTTCTCTCTCTCATCTTTTTCCTCCCCCCTTGTGTGGCAGGAGGTGTGGATTGCCTTGAGTGCAAATGTGGCATGAAGGAAAGTACACGGCTGCTTCTCTCCTGCACTAAGGCTCTGGCAACCAGGCAGGGGAGGGGCCAGCCAGGAGTGTGATTTGGGGGTTCGCCAAGCTCCAAAGAGTCTTAGCTAGGGGATTGCCTGAGCACCTGTGAGTCCCCAGCAGCCCACCCCTGAGTACAGTGGCAATGGAACATCCAACATTGGATGTATGACTGATTTGGCTCTCTCTATTCACAAACTGCATTTCCATTAAAATATACTACAGGCTGACTCTGCGCCACCTGGCCTCAGGGACCATGTACAGGAGCATGCAGTATGGTTGGAGGGTGCCACACAACACCATTAGCATTGTGGTAGGAGAAGTGGTGCAGGCCATCATCGAAGAATACCTGGAGGAGCTCCTCCAGTGCCCCTCCACTGAAGAAGGCTGGAAGAAAGTTGCAGAGCAGTGGTATCAGAAGTGGAATATCCCCCACACCATTGGAGCCAAGATGTCAAGCACGTGGCCTGCAAAGCTCCAGCCAACTCAGGGTCCACTTATTTCAACTACAAGGGCTTCTTCAGCATCATCCTCTTCGCCATGGTCGATGCTGACTACAAGTTCATGTACATCGATGCTTCAGGCAACGGGTCAGCTTCAGATGCCCAGGCATACAACGCCAGTGACCTCAAGGAGGGGCTGGAATGCAACCTCATCATGGGCTTCCCAGATCCAGACCGCCTGCCCAACGACACACAAGATGTGCCCTACTTCATCGTGGGGGATGACGCCTTCTCCCTCAGAACTTACCTCATGAAGCCCTAAACCTCCAGACTCCTCACCTGTGAAGAGAAGATCTTCAATTACAGGCTGTCCAGGGCAAGGAGGGTGGTGGAGAACGCCTTTGGCTTCCTGGCCAACAGGTTCCAGGTACTTCTCACCACCATGCAGCATCGCCCAGAGACCGTGAGGAGGATCGTGGAAGCTTGCTGCATCCTGCACAATCTCATGCGCACCCGCTACCCAATGTTGCAGTACAGGCTCGTGGAACTCCAACAAGGCAATGGGGACATGGAACCTGGTGAATGGAGGCAAGGGCGAAACCTGATAGATACTGTGGATGTGCAAGGCCCTAACAGAGCTTTACATGAAGGGAAGAAGCAGCGCAACCTCCTGAAACACTGGTGCAACTCCCCAGCTGGAGCAGTGAAGTGGCAAGACAATGATGGTAGATGCTTAATGGATGCTTCCTTCAGCCTGTCTCATCACACTGATGAGATTGTGTCATGTATGTTGAGTGGCCCTACAATGAACAGGGCATTTAATAAAGAGTTGTTTTTATGTTGAAATGTGTGGATCAATGATTAAATTGTTATTGATAATAAAGGGCCATAGGTGTGGCACCTGGGAGGGTGGACCATACAGTCCCACTATGCTTGCACTGGAGGTTTATCTATCCCACAGCTATTACCCACCCCACAGGTATCCCTGCCCATCCCACAGCTCTTATCCATCCCACAGGTATCCCTGCCCATCCCACTGCTATCCTAACCCATCCCACAGCTATTACCTATCCCACAGGTATCCCTGCCCATCCCACAGGTATCCCTGCCCATCCCACAGCTATTACCCATCCCACAGGTATCCTAACCCATCCCACAGCTATTACCCATCCCAAAGGTATCCCTGCCCATCCCACAGCTATTACCCATCCCAAAGATATCCCTGCCCATCCCACAGCTATTACCCATCCCAAAGGTATCCCTGCCCATCCCACAGGTATTCCTGCCCATCCCACAGCTATTACCCATCCCAAAGGTATCCCTGCCCATCCCATAGCTATTACCCATCCCAAAGGTATCTCTGCCCATCCCACTGCTATCTTAACCCATCCCATAAGCATGCAAAGGCTTAAACCATTTCTAAAAGTTTCCACCAAGACTTTATTTAATAAAATAAATGAAGCAATTGTGTGAAGCAGAGATAATCTTTATTAATAACAAGCTGTAAAAGAAAAATGACCCAAGTGTCTTTAGCAAAGATAAAGTCAACAGGTAGCCACCCAGTCTCTGGCACTCTTCTTGGTCACTCTGAGGCATGCCCAGTCTCAGGGGTGAAGGGTCCAGGTGCTGTGGAGGTGGCTGCTGCTGGAGTGCTGGTCTGAGGTGCCATTGGGGTGCCTGGCCCCGAGAGGACAACAGGGGATGGTGTGTGGAGGAAGCTCTCAGAGAGCTGGCTCAGTCCTGTGATGTTGAGAGCCCCTTCCTCCAGGACATGGGGTGTCAGCCCCAATACCGATGACAGATGTTCTGAAGCCGGGCTTGGCTGTGGGGTGGAGGAAGGAGCAGTGTAGTGGGGATGCCTGGTCTGCAGCTGAGCGAGATGAGGTGTGGGTGGCATCTATGGCATGGTGGCATCTGTGGCGTGGCTGGCATCGGTGGCATTGGTGGCACCAGTGGCATTGGTGGCACCGGTGGCGTACAATGTACCTGTGCCTGGACTGGGAAGGGCTGCTGCCTGTGCTGCTGGACCTCCTGGTAGCCATAGCCTTGGTAGGTGAGGGCCTGTGGAAAGCCTTGGAAAGGCAGTGACATCACCTGGGATGGAGGAGCAGGCCTGGACTGGGTGAGAGCAGGTTCAACTGGGTCTGAGGGGTTGTGAAGAAGACCGGTGATCCTGTCCTTTATCACCTGGTACTGTGATTCCGACATGTTCATGAGGGTCTGGTTGACGTAAGTGAGGAAGGGCTTGCGGTTGGAGGATGGGACGTCGGTGTGTACCAGCTGAGAGAGGAGATCTATGCTGCTTCTCATGGTGTCCCTGATCTCCAGCAGGACAGTGTGGCTCTGTCCCTCTGGTCTGCCTCTCTGCCTGCTTTCTGTGGAGGTGGAGCTGGGGGTGGATGGGGGTTGTTCTCTGCTGGAAGTGCCCTCTCCTTGCTCCCACTGCGTCGGAGTCCTCCACATGCTCCTCCATGGGTAGTGCAGCTGTCGGGGGGGGGTCTCCATCGTGGCACACTTTCACAGGTACCTGCCTGGACACAGGAGCTGACTCTTGGCCAGAAGAGGATTGGCTCTCTGCGAGCTGCCTGAGAGAGAGGGTTATGAGAGGGGCTGCTCCTCGGTGGTGGATCTCACCCTCCAAGAAGCTGCACTTGGCCATCATGTAGGTGTCTCGGTCCGTCAGCTTGACCGCGGCCTGGCCAGATTTCTTGAGGTGCAGCTTACCGTACCAGGTGTGCATGTGCTTCCACCACCCGAGGAGCACCTCCAAAGTATAGCCCAGGCTCTCCACCTTCTCTCTCCAAGCAGCCTGCTTCCTTTTGGTGTCTCGATAGAGCCTGTGTCCCTTCCACCAAAGATACTTGTTCTCCCACAGCCATTCCAGCACCTCATCCTCATGTTCCTCTTCAATGGAGTATTGCCTCCTCTCCCGTTCACGCGTCTGCCTCTTCCTCCCTCTGGTCGGGCCATCTGGGCCCTCATCAGAGGGGCTTTGATGTTGTAGGGGCTGTTCCTCCACACCACCACCAGTAGCAGCAGCAACAACAACAGTAGCAGCAAAAGCAGGACCAGCAGTACCAGCACCACCACCAGCAGCAGCACCACCAGCACCAGCACCACCACCAGCACCAGCAGCGCCAGCAGGACCAGGATCAGCAGCAGCAGAGTAAGCACCAGCAAAAGCCCCAGCACCAGCAGCAGCGCCAGCAGAAGCTCCAGCACCAGAAGAGTCAGCCCCAGCAGCAGAAGCCCCAGCAGAAGCAGAGTCAGGGCCAGGGGGTGGGATGGTGGCCCTGTCCCTCTTGCCAGGGCTGGCAGCAGATGGCAGAGGCTTTCTCTTCTTCCCCATGGTTGTTGGCTTGCTCACTGGCTGGCTGGAGCTGTGTCTGGCAGCAGGTCTTTCCTCTGAATGGTGACCTGCTTGCGAGCTGCTTCCCTTTATATCCATGGGGCTGACGCAATGCATCCTCCCCGCATGTTCAGTGAACACTTTGCATCCACTCGGCATCCACTAGGCTTCTGCTCTCTGCATCCGCTTCATCTGCTCAGCATCCGCTCTGCATTCATTCCTTCCGCTGCGCGTCCGCTTCGCTGTGCTCCCCCGGAAGCCCTGTGGATATGCCATCCACTCCCATCCGCTTCCATCCGCTAGGCTTCCGTGGAGCATCAGCTTTCCATCCTGGCTACGTCTTCTCCCCGTCCGTTCCTTTCCATTGTTGTCCGCTCTGGTTATGCAAATTTGGGGCACCTTTGAGAGCGGATAACAACGAATGGAACATTTTCTCATCCGCTGTGTCCTTTTTACAAACGTTTTGCATCCGTCGGCCAATGTGACAGGCCCTTTAAAGGCAACTATAAATCACATAGTGCAATATATGGTGCTTATAGTTAGAATTTTAGGTCATCTAAATTTGTCTTGGATCATGTGATGCTATTATTGAAAAAGCTCAGGATATATTCAAAGAAGAACTCACTATGCTGTTTAGAGCATAATGGTATCCCTTTGATTTGTTTTTCCTAAAGGTTTTTTTTTTTTTGTAGATTTGCAACATCTGTGTTTTCTTCAGTCGGCTGAAATTTCCCCTTTCTCAATATGTAATGCTGCATGTAATGGCAACATGTCTCTGAGTCTGCTACTATAGCACGATTATTATTTTGGTATGATAACCAAACTTTTTGTGGAATTTAGGACATGCTTTTCTTTAAATTATGGAGTACTGATTTTTTAACCTGCTGCTGTTCTACAAGTTTACCTATTAGTACATACCATATCAATTTCAGTTTTTCTTTGAAGTTCGTTGCTTGGAATATTTACTGTTACAGATAGTCTTTTTCTTTCACCATTGGCAATTGATTGTTTTTATGCAGCCTGATAAAAATAATATTTTTTTTTCAAAGTTATTATCAGAATACATTTGCATCACCAGTCCAAATAAGGAACAAAGTGGAAAGTATAGCTGTATTAATAATTAGCAGATTTTAGAATTCTCTATACCAGAGAAAAGCAGGGATCATTCTGTGTTGGAATTTTAAATGAAACATCAAAGCTAGTGAAAGAAAGAACTCACGAATACTTCTTCTGAAAACACAAAGATCCACTATTCAATTGAACTTTTCGCAATATGAACTTAATGAAACAAACTGAAGAAGAGAACAAATCTTGATATGAAATCTTATAGTTTTAGAATTTTATGCATTCTAATAAGTTTCTGCACTTGCAAAATTTAAATCTATTTTAATTTTAGAGCGATGTACAGCTTCTGATTTTTTAAATCTATAGAAAGAGATCTTATGAATTCTTAGGGTAATATATTGTCTTCTTGTCATATATGACCCATGTGTGCAAAGATCTCTGTTTTTTAATGTGCTACATTGAAATGGTCAATTGCTCATGACAGAAAATAACAATTTGGGATATTGGAAAATAGCTAGTTTTTGTCCTAATTTCCTATTTTCTACTCAAAGATTTTATTCATCCAAAGTTGTACTTCCTTTGATGATCAAAACAGTATTTGCACTTTTGTGACTGAAGTATTCTGAACTAGAACATGTGGATCTGAAAGATTAACAATGCAATTTTCTATCATACAGAAATTATTATTTTTTTATGATCTCACTTTTTAAATATATAATTCAAGATGGTGAATGTGTTTAAGACTTTCGTTCTAGTTTAGAATGCATATGTGTGATTTCACACAATACTGTTTTGAAATAGGTTTCATTAATGTTTTCCATTGATAACTTATTCCTCCTGTTATACATCTTCCTTCATACTAATAACAATAGATTATTTGCATTTAAATTGACTTCAGTATTTGCTGAAGCAAAGTTCTAATATGTTTTTCTGTTCTATGGCCATTGTTAAATAAGTGGAGATATTGCATTGATCAGCAGCATACCTTGTAATAATTTTGTTGGTCAAATTGTTTGGAGTTCATCAACAAAGGTCTTTGCTAGTTTTGAACACTACAGAGGGCTTAAATCTCAATTAAAGGAATAGAACCATGAAAATATCTTTTTTGGTTCCTATGGAGATTTTTTTATACTAATCTTGATAGGAAAAAAAAATATTGAAACTTTAATATAAGCTATTGAAAATGTTGATTATGACTCTCAGGGAACTGTTCTTAATTAGTTTTTTTTGCTCTTTTCCCTCCTGTGTTGCTTTGCCTTCTAGTATCATGTTAGGATTTTCAGAACTTAAATGTCAACAATACTGTGAGAATATTCATTATTAATGGAGAGAAGTAAGAAGTTAACTCATGCAACAAGGTCCTCTTGTCACAATTTGTGAAGCGGGAAAATCTTAGGAGATCGTGAAATAATTAGTATGAAGCTTATAAGCAAAACAGGACTACTTTAATTTTTTTTTCTGAATTGAACCTCAGCCATTCCAATTTTGTATGAAAAAGAATGTTTTAAAGTTGACAGATCTATCGCACATCATAATAAGTTATGATCTGGTTCCTCTTCTGTGCAAATTTACTCCATCCCTTTTGGTAAGCTTCACATCCCTAAATTAGCGTGCATTTGCATTTTCCCCTCGCAAAATTGTGCATGAATGAATGATGAGAGGGAAACTTTGATGATGTTTCTCATTTAGGAATTTGTTTTATGTTTCAAATATAAAGCTTTGGGGCGAATAGAATGACAACAAACTCTCTTGATTCATTCCAAGTCTCATTCCCTTTCTGCAAATGATAGATAATGATGCAGCTGAACAATAATTTCATAGAGTATTAAAAGTTATTATTATAATATAAAATAATAATTATTGCCTCATTGTTACATATGAACATATGTGTACATACTTCTGACCAGTAGATGTCACTCATTGTAAAGTGAATGAAGTTTCAGCTTTTATGGGAAATGTTAATAATCACCACATGAATGAAATCACTTGAGTGAATTTTTTTGAAAACTATGGCATTTTTCTTGGATTTTGTATTTATGACCATGCAATACATTATGTTCCACTTTATAGAGGAGTTTTTTATTTAATTATTTCCCAAAAAATATTTTTATACCATTTAATCACAAAGAATCCAGAAAGTTTTCAAGGGCAGTATTTGCCATAGAACATAAATACCATTTTACCAGTCAGTAAAAATGAACATCCTACTAACCTAAAACAAATAGACTCAAATAAATTCCAGTGAAGATAAAAGTTGGCATGTGTGCTTGCTTTCTAGTATAGAATTGTTTGTATAGCTTTACATAAAACAAGGCCGATGGTCAGAAGAATTGAGTGGTAAGGGGCTATGATTGAGGAAGTCTTCCACAAGACCCACAATGCTTAAACCTCATGATTGGGGAGCCAGACCATCACTTCTTGAAATGATAACTGAAGACAGGTGGATTTTAGATACAGAGGACAATCCTGAGAGTCAGTGGATGCTAAGCCATATAGGATTTTATTTTAGTTGTAAGTCATAACAGTCATAAAATGGGTCACTGCCTGGATCCAATTTTATGATCTTTTCCAAAACGATTGTTAAGTGAACATGGCAATCATTAAAGAAACGTGACTGCCTTTAAACAAGTGAATTGTTTGCTATCGTGTGGTCTTTGCCGGAAACTGGAAATAAACGCTGGTTTCTAGGAAAACTGTAATAAATCATGATTATATGATGGCAAGTATGCTGCAAATGGCTGTAAATATGGCCAGTCACTGAACACCCAAAATGTGGTCATGTGGCCATGGGGGTATGTGACATCAGAACTCAAGGACTACCTGTACCATCAGTTTGTATTAGAATTAGAACCTCAGTGTCAATCAATACAGTGTTTGTAGCACTGTTAATAAAGTCCATGTCACACTGCACCAATGGATGCAAAGAGGATGTAAAACGGAGAAAAACACTTGCCATCCATTGAAAAACGCGACGCATCCATTGTGTACTCACTGCATATGTCTTTCATATGCTCTATCTGTCAAACATCCGTCTACTGCTATTTCATCCACTCAAAAAGTTTTGAGCTGCACAAAACTTTTTGAGCGGATGAACTTTCTGCCGCGTACGATCTACATCCACGACACATACGGGCAACAAACGTTCTATGTCCATTGTCATCCATTACACATCTGCTGTATCCTCTCAGCATCCTCTGGGCATCCGCACAATTCACATCTGCTCCAGCAGAAAGCGGAAAGAGGGAGGAAGCAAAAGGTGCACGGAACGTCCACACAGCGTCAGTAACACGGACATAGAAAGGATGAAAGCGGATGCAGCTCGCATATAAAGCATTAAAACGGACAAAACGTTTGCATATGGGATGTATCTCGGATATTTAGGATGTCTGGAGGATGTCTAGAGTATGTGGAAGGACACCTAGTGGAAAACCGACATTTCCTATAAAAAGGGGGAGGAAATCACTTGGATCTCACTATCAGTCCAGCAGCTGTGGTGTGCAGACCTCTTCAGCCTTGCTCTTGCTCTTTCACATCATCCATTGATCTCCACCATGGATCATCGCACACTCCTTTTGGTAGCTGTGATCATTCAACACCAGAACCAAGCCCTGTTCAGACTGTTTCACCTTTTCTATGCAAGGAGAAGAAGGAGATGTCCAAGAGCTGTCTGGGTCCGAAGATGGATCGGGAGAAGAGTGGAGCTTGGATTCTATGACAAGCTCACGGTGGAGCTGAGAAATAAAGACCCTCGTACATTCCAGCACTTCATGAGGATGCCACCAGTCATGTTTGACGAAGTTGTGGAGCGTCTGAGACCTAGGTTGACCAAGGCAAACACCAACTTCCATCCCAGCCTGGACCCTGGACTGAAGGTGGCACTGACTCTGCGCCACCTGGCCTCTGGGACCACACACAGAAACATGCAGTATGCCTGGAGGGTGCCACACAACACCATCAGCAATGTGGTCAGAGAAGTGGTGTAGGCCATCATCGAAGAATACGTGGAGGAGCTCCTCCAATGCCCCACCACTGAAGAAGGCTGGAGGAAAGTTGCAGAGTAGTGGTATCAGAGGTGGAACTTTCCCCAAACCGTTGGAGCCATAGATGGGAAGCACGTGGCCTGCAAAGCTCCAGCCAACTCAGGGTCCAATTATTACAACTACAAGGGCTTCTTCAGTATCATCCTCTTTGCCATGGTTGATGCTGACTACAAGTTCATCTACATCGATTCTTCAGGCAACGGCAACAGCTTCAGATGCCCAGATATACAATGCAAGTGACCTCAAGGATGGGCTAGAATGCAACCTCATCATGGGTTTTCCAGATCCAGACCTCCTACCCAACGACACACAAGATGTGCCCTACTTCATCATGGGTGATGACACCTTCTCCCTCAGAACCTATCTCATGAAGCCGTACAGTTCAAGATACCTCACCCGTGAAGAGAGGATCTTCAACTACAGGCTGTCCAGGGCAAGACGGGTGGTGGAGAACGCCTTTGGCATCCTGGCGAACAGGTTCCAGGCACTTCTCACCACCATCCAGCATCACCCAGGGACTGTGAGGATCATCGTGGAAGCTTGCTGCCTCCTGCACAATCTCATGTGCACCCTCACCCCAGTGTTGCAGAACAGGCTTGTGGACCGTCAACAAGGCAATGGGGACATGGAGCCTGGTGAATGGAGGCAAGGACAAAACCTGATAGACACTGTGGATGTGCAAGGCCCCAACAGAGCTTTACGTGAAGGGAAGAAGCAGCGCAACCTCCTGAAACACTGGTGCAACTCCCCAGCTAGAGCAGTGGAGTGGCAAGACAGGATGATAGATGGTTAATGGATGCTTCCTTGAGCCTGTCTCATAACACTGATGAGATTGTGCCATGTATGTTGAGTGGTCCTACAATGAAGAGGGCATTAATAAAGAGTTTTGTTTATTTTGAAATGTGTTTGTTAAGCCTGGGTTCCCCAACCAGGGTTAGGTAGACAAGCTAAACA
>BLBF01000026.1:23773155-23798476 GCA_015471245.1 Laticauda colubrina
TGTTTAGCTTGCCTACCTAACCCTGGTTGGGGAACCCAGGCTTAACAGGTATCTTGAACTGTATGGCTTCATGAGGTAGGTTCTGAGGGAGAAAGCGTCAACACCAATGATGAAATAGGGCACATCTTTTGTGTCATTGGGTAGGGGGTCTGGACCTGGAAAACCCATGATGAGGTTGCGTTTCAGCCCATCCTTGAGGTCACTTGCGTTGTATACCTTGCCATCTGAAGCTGACCCGTTGCCTGAAGCATCGATGTAGATGAACTTGTAGTCAGCATCAACCATGGCAAAGAGGATGATACTGAAGAAGCCCTCATAGTTGTAATAAGTGGACCCTGAGTTGGCTGGAGCTTTGCAAGCCACGTGCTTCCCATCTATGGCTCCAATGATGTGGGGAAAGTTCCACCTCAGATACCACTCTTCTGCAACTTTCCTCCAGCCTTCTTCAGTGGTGGGGCATTGGAGGAGCTCCTCCACGTATTCTTCAATGATGGCCTGTATCACTTCTCTAACTACTTTGCTGATGCTGTTGTGTGACACCCTCCAGGCATACTGCATGTTTCTGTATATGGTTCCAGAGGCCAGGTGCCGCAGAGTCAGTGCCACCTTCAATCCAGGGTCCAGGTTGGGATGGAATTTGGTGCTAGGCTTGGTCAACCTGGGTCTCAGACGCTGTACAAGTTCATCAAACATGGCTGGTGGCATTCTCATGAAGTGATGGAATACACAAGGGTCTTCATTCCTCAGCTCCACCATCAACTGGTCATACAGTCCAAACTCCATTCTTCTCACAATCCATCCTTGGGCCCACACAGCTCTTGGACGTCTCCTTCCTCTCCTTCTGTGTAAAACTTGATACAGTCTGAACAGGTTTTGGTTCTGGTGATGAATGAGCGCAGCTATCATATGTACTGTTTCATCATCCATGGTGGAGAACAATTGATGATGTTGAAGACCAAGACCAAGGGTGATGAGGTCTGTACACCATGGCTGCTGGACTCAGACTGAGATCCAGATGATTTTCTCCCCCTTTTTATAGAAAATATTGGTTGTCCACTAGGTGTCCTTCTACATACTCTAGACATACTCCAGACATCCTAAATATACATCCCAGATACAAACGCTTTGTCTGTTTTTAATACTTTATATACAAGATGCATACGCTTATATCCTTTCTATTTCCGTGCTACTAACGCTGTGTAGATGTTCCGTGTACCTTTTGTTTCCTCCCTCTTTCCATTTTCAGCTGCAGCGGATGTGAGTTGAGGGGATGGCCAGAGGATGCAGAGAGGATACAACGGATGTTTAACGGATGATAACGGACATAGAATGTTTGTTGCCCATATATGTCACGGATGTACATCATACGCGGCAGAAAGTTCATCCATTCAAAAAGTTTTGTGCAGCTCAAAACTTTTTGCGTGGATGAAATTGCAGTGGACAGATGCTTGACGGATAGAGCATATGAAACACGTATGCAGTGAGTACACAATGGTTGCATAGCATTTTCCAATGGATGGCAAGCTTTTTTTAACATTTTACATCGTCTTTGCATGTGTAAGTGCAGTGGGATCGGGCCTTAAGAGACTCCAAACTGTTAGGATTGGCAGCTATTTTTCCTTCATTCTTGCTCTCAGCACTGGTTTTCCACAGGGTTTTGTGCTGAGCCCCCTTTTGTATTCACTCTACACCTACGATTGCACTCCCTCTTGTACCACTAACTCTATAATAAAATTTGCAGATGACACCACGTTGGTGGGACTCATGTCAGGAGATGACGAGACAGCCTATAGGTCAGAGGTTCTCAGACTGGTCTTGTGGTACAAGAGTCATAACCTTGCCCTGAACATCAAAAAGAGCAAATAATTGATTATAGACTTCAGACGATACAAAGCAGAGCTTCTTCCACTATATATCAATGGAGATTGTGTGGAAAGAGTTCATAGTTTTAAATTTCTAGGAATTCATATTTCCGACAGCTTTGTCCATGCTATGGCCACTGCAAAGAAGACCCAACAGTGCCTGCACTTTGTGAGGCTGCTGAAAAAGTGTGGTCTGGGTGAGAAGTTGCTTTTTGAAAACGTTACTTTTTACTGTTCTTCCATCGAGAGCATTTTGGCATATTGTGTAATGGTGTGGTATGCTGGATGCTCTGTAATGGATAAGAAGATGCTCCAGAGAGTTATAAACACAGCACAAAAAATCATCGGTTGCTCTCTTTCTTCTTTGGAAGAGATTGCGAAGACCAGACTCCTCTCCAGAGCACTAAAGATCTCCACAGACCGTTCTCATCCTGGTTATTCATATTTTGAACTATTACCCTGAGGAAGACTCCATAGGTGTCTTAAAATGAGGACTAATAGACTGAGAAACAGTTTCTTTTGCAAGGCAATAATTGTCGTGAATCAAACAATGCATATGTGATTTAGCCCTATGTATATCTGGCATTTTTAAACTATCTAACTTACTATATATTTTAGACAGGTTTTAGAGTAGGCTTTTTATGATTATTATGATCATTATTATTATTGTTGTTGTTTTAATTTTTAAAGACTCTGTAGTGTGATTGTGATGTGATGTTTGGGCACTTTGCTGGAGTAGCTTTCAAATTTCATTGTATTTGTAGAATACAATGGCAATAAAGGTATTCTGTTCTGTTCTGTTCTGTTCTGTTCTGTTCTATTCTATTCTATTCTATTCTATTCTATTCTATTCTATTCTATTCTATTCTATTCTATTGAAAATTGACTGAACATGAATATAGAAACAGAAATGTTTCGTTTTTTTATGCCACTAGATGTCCATCTTTAATAAGATTTGTATTTCCACTCTTGTGTTAACCAAAACTGAAATTAGCTATCATTTTGAGTAGTCCTTACAAAAACATAATTATATGCTTTATTTCACAACCAAAGTCATAGGATAAAAAGTGAAAGTAATGAGGAATACTATAGGTAATTAGATTTAGATTATAAACAACAATAATTATAGGAACAGTAACATTGAAGGAAAAAGTAGGGGAAGGTTCTAGGAACTAGAAGTAATAAATTAGGGTCAAAATCATACTAGGATATGAGATCATGGAGCAATAATACAGCATAAAGAATAATCAAAGAGGCAGAAATACTTTGTTGGTTGAACAAAATAGAGCTAAAAAAAGAGCTACTTTTTCTATTTTGATCAATACATAGGGTCTCCAACCCCTGTTTGTGGACTGGCACCAGCCCGCGGTATGCCAAAACTGAGCTGCACAAACAAGCAATGCCACATCCATGGGATGCAGGTAGCACACGAAACCTTGTCTTCTCTAGTCTGTGGAAAAATGTCCATGGAACCAGTCCCTGGTGCCCAAAAGTTGAGGACCAGTGGTCTAACAAATGCAGACAGTTGTTTTTCAAAGTTTGAAGTCACTTCACTGAAAAGCTGTGTATTGTATTTTTTTTAACCATATATGAGCATGAACACTTGGATCTAGCACCAAAGTCAGTTATAAATTAAATGAATTCTCAAGGTTAAATCCTGCACTACATTTGCTTTCATATATCCTAATTGATGAAGACTGTACCCAAGTAATGTTGCTTGCTCAGCAGAGATATATCTTGTTTATGACTCATGTTTATCCCTGGTTTACTATGAGACTGAACTGTATGAAGCTAAGTGCTGGCAACCAATGATCTTTGTTTTGATAAACCGAGGCAACACCTAGAAAATGCTTTTAAAAATGAGGTAGCAGTTTTAGCACATTAAAAGCAAGCACCCTGGCAAATAAATTATACAGAGGGTGACAAAGATAACACAGGTGGGTGTTGCCTTCAAAGTAATTTTGAATATATTATGCTACTTTTCAATGTCATATGGTTTTATCTTGGATACAGTTTTTAAAGTCTGGAAAAATTAACTGATTAGGACATTCAACTCATTTAAATGTAGTTCAGATACTATGCTTCCAAACATATAGTAATAGTGATTTTTAAAATTTGTTTTTGAGACAATGTGATAACACACGCTCCAAAATACCCCTTCCAAATTGATAGTATTGTAACATTTATGTATTTTAATTCTTCTACATGGCTGTTTGAAGTCATGCTACCTATTCGCTAGTCAACTCATTTGCTATTATTTGTTGAGTTGGTGTCAGCCCTTCAAGATAGGTTAGATCAGGGAACATTACTTTATTGTTTTTGGGTGATGTAAACTTGAAAACGTTCCAGTTTTCCTCTCCCCCATCTTATACCAAACACAATCAAGGTTGAGTTTAAATTCCTTTCTCATGCCTCATCTTTCCTAGGACTGAATTGCTGTTTCCCTATTGGTTCATTGATTTGCTTTCCAAGGTCATCTCTACATTATATTCAAAATTATAATTGATAGAAAATTAGGCATTAAAAATGAAAATCAGATAGTGTTATATGTACATGTATATGTATACACACACACACACACATACACAGGCAAACATCTAAACATGCATGTAATTGTTCAGTATGAAATTACAAGATTTATAGAAATTAATATTTTGATTTTGACTATCATATTATTAAGAATAAAGGAGCACTAGGGTACTTCAAATCCATTCTGCATTATGTTTCCTTTTATATCATTTTATTTCTTCCCCAAAAATGGTAGACATGCGTTAGTTTAACCTGGATACTCAGAAAAGATCACACCAAGTAAGCTTTAGATTTGTTTTAAGCTTAAACAACCACATTATTCATTGGAGGTAATATAGGTGAAACTTTTTTGCTCAAAGTAAATAGATATTTTCTGTCCTAATCAATTTTGGAAACTAGGATGCTTTCCCATATGGCACACATATCTGTTATTATGGAATAAGGAATATTTAAGTTTGGCATGTGGAAGAAAGAACTGCTTTCTATTGCCATTACTGAAGAATGATGCTGTGTCACAGCCTATTAACATATGAGAAACTTAACATGTTTTTCTCCATGAATTTTGAAAGCCTTATGGGAGTTTAGTATAATGGATAGCTCCATTTTCTAGCTGCTACAGTGACAGTACATAATTCAATTGGTTTTGTGATCAGGAAGTGCAACAGTAGGAGCCTTACATCTGTATCTGTGGAGATGACTACAATTTATTCGTAACTTCAGCTCACAAGCATGGATGATCAATCTTTTGTCAAAATATATGAGAAAAAAAGAAAGGGCAGAAATTCTTAGTTTCTGATTGGTGTGAAGAAAAGGCCAACAATCAGTTAAATTCTTTGTTATCCAGCTAGAGATAATTAGATGAAAAAGTTCAAATTAGACCCTTTGGCCTATCCCTTTGATGATGATGATGATGATGATGATGATGATGATGATGATGATGATGATGATGATGATTATTATTATTATTATTATTATTATTATTATTATTATTATTATTCTGTTTGCCTAGGGTAGAACTCTTTTGGCTGTGTGATTTCACCCTTAGTTTTCATTCCACTTTTAAATCCTTTATTCTACCTTTTATCTGCTATTCAACATATTCTGATTCTCTAAAACTTATTAATTGATTCTTTCCTCCCCATTCTTCTTCCGCTCCCCATGATTCCTTTTTGCCTATTCTGATTTTTTCCCAGTCACATTCATTTATATTATATGGTAGCCTTTGAATACATAACAGACTCCATTAACTATAAATAATGATACTATATTGTCATTTATTTAAAATACTCCTAATCTGCCTTCTGAGAAGTGTGAAGACAGTGAACAAAATTCATAATAGATTATAAGAGGTTACAATTGCAGTCATAACACCTAAAAACATTAGTAAAGTTTTCTGACGTTTGTAGGTGCTAATCAGAAAGCATTACATTTCCTGTTCACATGTTTAAGCATTGTGCATTGTATGTCTGCCATATAGGAAAACTCTCATATGTATGAATATATCTTTCTTTAGTATTCTTTTATAACTGTACTGAGCTCTGATAATTTCTGTAACAGACTTGAATTGGATATCTTCATTGACTAAACAGCCTGGGTTTGAGACCCAAAAGCCGCACAATGGGGTGAGCTCCTGTTATTTGCCCCAACTCCTGCCTATCTAGCAGTTGTAAAGCACGCAAATTCGAGTAGACAAATAGATACTACTTTTGTGGTAAGATAACAGCATTCCTTGCACCTTGGCATTTAATCATGCTGGTCACATGACCACAAAAACGTCTTTGACTAAGAAACGGGGATGAGCACCACCACTTAGAGTCGGACACAACTGGAGAAAGAAAACCTTTACTTTCTCACTTATTTTATTGGCTAAACTATGCATCTTGTGTAAAATAGTTTTATTTTTCTATCTTTAATTCAGTATGCATGATTACTGCAAATGTTCATGCATGAATTTGAATATGCACTAAATAGCAACATACTTTGATTTTCACAATTGGGGATGTATCCTCCTCAATTGTATCCACAGGTTCATATAGACCAGGGCTGCCAACCACTGGTCCATAGACTGATACCACATTCCATCAGCCAGGCTGTGCAAGCAAGTGAAGCCCCGTCTATGGGATGTAAGCAATATGTGAAACCACGTCCTCTCTGGTCCACACAAAAACCTCTCTCCATGGAGCCGGTTCCTGTTGCTCAAAAGGTTGGGGGCCACTGATATAGACCCTCATTTTTTGCATGATGTTTAACTGCGAAGAGGTTTCATGTGATTTTAACTGATTTTCTATTTCCTCAACCCCCAGCCTAACACATGGTTTGGAATGTGTAGTTTGAAAATGACTTCATCCAATTTTTTTTTTTTTTTTGCTACCAGGTATCCAATTGATCTTGTAAGATTTTTAACACTCAACACCAGTACACATAAAACAATGCCACTGGGTCAAGCATACCACGACTCACCTTTGTAGCATGGTTCCTTTACTCTTAAAATTTGTATTATATCATATGCCTCCTATATGCATTTTTATCTTTCCCAAACTGGAACAAGGAAGCAAATAAATAGAAATATGGTTTGGTCATATAAAGGGAATGAATGAATTTGAATTGCAAAGTGTCAAGAACAGTAATGCTGGATGATGACAAGGAAAACGACTTAAACAAATCTACATATAAATAAATCAAGAGGAAAGGGAAGATTGAGAACATATGCTTAAATGGAACTGATGAGATCAAGAAAAGGGAGGCGAGAAGTTCAAAGAATAAAATATGAAGGAATTAATAGATGTGGTAGAAGCAAGGATGGCTTGAAAGGACATGGAGAAATATATTGACTGATGTTCAGTTACATGTGGTTCTATCTCCTTTTATTATCCAGTTCTTTCTATTTCTTTAGCTCTTTAGAACTTATTCCCTTTCTGCCATTTTCATAGCGTTGCTTTCCCTGAAAGTGAGTAATACTTGTCTTTTCAAGAGGGAAGCTTAAAGGAAGAAAGTCAGTGGGTTAGCTGGCAATGAAGGTTGCAAGTTGCTTGGGTAAGTCTTTATCCCTCAGTCTCCCTGCACTAGTGCGCTTGTACTGTGCTAGCCAGTTTTGCACCCCTATAAACCCTCCCTGACATGCAGCCTTGTATACCCTCCCTGATCTGTGCTGTACTCTCACACATCCTCTCTGATTCTCACTGCAACTCTCATGTACCCCTTGCTCTCTGCCACCTGACAGCAGTCACTACTGCATTTCTCACGCATCCCTTGCTCTCTTCTCCCATCTTGCAGCAGGCAGCTACTTACTTATAAGGCAAAATTCTTGTCTTATAATGCAATGTTTCACCCAATTGAAGATAGCTCCCAGAGTTTTAGTACTAACAAAATAACAGAGTTAGAAGGCACTATGGAGGTCTTCTAATCCAACTCACCATTCAGGCAGGAAACCCTGTACTATTTCAGACAAGTGGTTGTCCAATTCTCTTCTCAAAAACCTGCACTGTTAGAGCGCCCACAACTTCTGGATTAATTGTTCAGGAAATTTATCCTTAGTTCTAGGTTGTTTCTCTCCTTGAGTTTACTAATTATTCCTTTTTAAGTTTAAGTTAACCTTACACCCATTTATAAATGAGGACTAGTAAGAAGAAACAAGATTTTTTTGGTATGAGTTGGTCTGGAGAAAAAGGTTCATGGCAAAGGTGAATAGCAGAGCTTTTGTTCCACAACAGTGAATAGGAGTATCACCTAGCATTAAGATAGTACTCATTTTCAATGCTGCAATGATCCAAAATGTCGAAAAGCTGAGCTGAAGAATAGACTGGTAAACTATGGCATTGGTCTACAATTTAGATAGTTTATAGAGGAACTCTGGAAACCCAAATGGTGGGATGAGTGTCGTCAGTAATATCTGCTGAGGTGGTTACAGCACCACTGCACTTTGGGAAATAGTTCTGTATTAACTCTTTGCCCCCAGGCCTTGGAATATTGTCACCTAGAATAATGACCTGCTACATAAGCTGTTTTTAAACAAAGCTAAAAAGATAAGAAAATGATAGGAAAAAGAATTTTAGATCCAGAGAGATAACTGGTAACTTGCTTACATAGCCCTGCATTAATTCCCAGGAGAACATCTGTATTTACTTTATCATATAATTACTTATCAAAGAATAACCCTAGTTATTTTATCACAGAAGAAGTAGTTCTGTTTTAGGTAAATTCTCTTGACTCCTAGAGGAAACCATATGCAAACATTTTGCACCTACTTTGTTGCAATAACTGGGCTACAAATCAATAAGATTAATAGTTGTTCAGTAAATATTCAATATATATTCAATAGTCTTGACACATGTGACACATGTGAACTGCAGATTAGTGTTTACACTGCAATACAAATAATTACTCTCAATACAGTAAGATTGCAGACTGTTATCAATTTAATTAATTTATATAGGTCATGGACTTCATGAAAGTTTTGATAGAAACCTTTCATACACCTCCAGTCATGTTTCAATCAACCACCATATCTAATGGCCTATACAATATCAGTACTAGCACAGTGTAATAATTACACAGTGTAATCTGGGACTATAGAAATAAGTGGGCATGTATGTTGATTAGAAATTACATATTTAACAAGCCATATCCAGTACAATTCATGCCATATGGGCTAGTGCAAATTCCATATGAGGTTTAATCTTGTGCCTTAATTTTTCTTCTAACATGGAGGAAAGGGATTTGCATACGTTCAGAGAGAATGTTATAGCAGCTATTAAATTTCTGTCCTTCATCTATAATGTTGCATAATCACTTTTCTCACCCCCACCATTATTCATATTTAACATAAGAGCCATCTGGAGAATACCTACAAAATATCACTTGCACAAGGCCAGTGTTTTACTCTACATTAAATGTCTCCAAGCGTTTCTTTTATGGACTTAACCTAGAGTAACTTAGAGTAAAACGTGATTTCGGAAGTGCTTTGTGGAAAGCACTGCTTTCTTGAAAACTCAGCAGGTTTAATCATATCTTCTTTGCACAGATTGTTGTGAATATTCCATTGAGTCCTATTAACCTAAATGTTTTCCTTATCCAACATTTATAGAGTAAGGCTCTAGAAAACAAACTCTCTTTGAATTTGCCTTCTAATTTAATGGCACAAGAAAACTTACACGCATATTTCATCCTTTGGGAGAGACATACTTTATTAGTTTTCAAGACTTCAGTATAAAAAAAAGTGGAACAAATACCTAAATCAAATTGGAATATTTTCTTAATACTTGTTTAGCATTCATATTTGATGGTTGTAATATTAAAAAAAATATTACAGCTAACTATACATTTGGGACATCTCACAGAGAGAACCTACAATATCAGATAATATGTGATACAATATATGTTATAGCAAGATTTGAGCAAAATCCTTGTGCAAGTTTTTAACAGTGACAAAGTTATCAAGAAATATTAATTTTGCTTTCTTATACCAAGATTTCAGCATTTATACTCTATAAAACAGAAAAAGAGAATCACCAAAAATTCACCTTGTATTTTGAACTTTATGAAGTAAAAAGAAATCTGAACAAAAAAATGTTCATTTGGCAAGAATCAAATTTTCTTTTTTCTATTTGTTTGTTTGTTTTCACAGTTGCCTTGTTTCAGGAATTACAGATTTCTATATATAATATAAAAATTATATATTACATTCTATAATGCATTTAATATTCAGTGTGCATTTGTATGTATACAAGCAAAATGTAAATAGCAATTAATCAGTTTGATAGTTAATTTTGTCCTCTTTCTATAGATAAAGTGTAATGTTAACTATCATGGAGGTAAATTGGTGGGGGGGGGGGAGCACAAGATTTGCAGAATTCTCTTGGGGGTCTCATGTTTTTGTTCTGGGATTTACTACCAAGCCAACTGATGTCCTTAGTTTCTCCAAAATGCCCATTTGATGAAGCATATTCAGGCTGATTGACACATGCCAAGTTTTATTTAAGTGATACATCTTGTAATTTGCCATGCAATATTAAAAATGACTGAGGCACCTTTTAAAAAATATTTTCACTTGCTGTATGAATTATTAGAGAGGGCACATCTATCAGTTAACTGCAGACATCATCACCTGAGAAATTGACAGTGCAACCAGTGCAAACATTATATGTGTAGTAATAATGCAACCAGATTGGAACTGCAACTAGTGCAAACATTATATGAAAGAGATTTTACTGAATTAGAGATGGAATCCTAAAGATGTGGCTGCAGTTTTTTCAAATTAGCTTATATGCCAGTGAACTGAAATAAAATCAGAGTGGCTTACAACAAAATAAGATAAAATCAATAAAGTTGAGTATCGGCAGATCAAAATAAATTACAAAAATAGATTAATTTAGATAGATTATTTGTTAGCAAGTTTTGAATTGTCACAAGAAAAGTTAGAGCATGCAGAATCAAACTAAAGTTAGGTGGTGCAGTACATTTAATGCATCATGGATTTTTGATTACAAAATTCTATTTTTATGCAAAGATGATTAATATGTGAAGCAAAGTTCAAAGAGTTTTTATACAACAATCTTAGTGTGAGGAAAAATGGGTTAACTATATTATAACCGTATATATAGTAACCAATGGTTAATTGTAATTAGTTGCTTCCTTTTTCACAATATCACAACGAGATACAACTTGCTCCCCATAATTTTTCATTCCCTCTCCAGCAGCAATGAAGTGACATGGTATTCTCAGAATCTCCTGTAAATCCCATCTCACTGGAATTCCACTCTTAAACATGAAAGTGTATAGTCCTTTCATCTCATAACTTTACCACTCAAATCTTCTTTCATATAACTAACAACATAAATTCAAGCCTGTGCTCCCTTAAATTCTTCTTTAAGATGTCACAACTAGAAATTTCCAATATATTTTAGTGATTTATTTTTTTAAAAAAATTGTTAATTCTTAGTAGGCATTACATATTAATAATAGAATGTACATCATATATATTACAGGTATAAAACATATCATATCATATATATGACATACCGGTCATATCGTATATATTACATACCAGTATATATGTATAAGTGAATAAGGATGAATTGTTATAAAATAAACAATGTGCATCAAAATATCACCTGATTAATTTAGATAAAAGTCCATTGTTTTTGCAACTCTTGATTGTAGATTGTGTATAAACATTGTGTTTTCACCTAAAAGTAGTAGTAAAATGATTGGCAATTTAATGGTACAAGATCCACATATCTCCTTTAACAAAATTTGCACAAATGCTTCATTTTGCAAAGGATCATTTTTCAGTTCTCCTTGACTATAGTAAAAAGGTGCTCAGTGAGTTTTTACAGCAAAAAAATCCACTTTAAATTACCCATTGTTCATGTTCTGGGCTTGTTTGCCCTCTAGCAGTGGTTGACATTTCATTGAGATTGAACCTGCATAGGGCCAGAAAATATATATAATTATAAGAATCACCTTCTCTTGATTTTCTCATTATGTACCAATCATGGGAAAGGCAGGTATTTTTTAGGCATTTTGCTACAGTAAGTAAAAAAGTTTTATTTACTGACCTGTAATTAGAATGTGGCATTTTGGTAAATTAATAAAAGATAGCTTTTGTATAATTTGGTACTCAACAGGTGCTGCAGGATGTGGTAATGCAAGTCTTTGATCTGTATCACATAAGCAGCAGCATATAATAATTGAAACCCTCCTAGTATGAGCCCCCCGCCCCTGAATAATTTTTCAAATTTTAAATATGCAAGCTTATTAAAAGCAGATTTTTATTAAGGATTCTAACAACATAATTATTTGTTCATATTTAATAACACCTTTGTTATGATTTGTTATAAACAATATTTACAATATGAAGTCAGAATTACTTTGCTGCTTTTGTTGTTTCCCCAATTAATATAAACCCCAGGTCACATTTTGACCCAATTTATAAACAGTAAAGGATGCCCAAAGACTACTAAATTTATTAATTTTCCCAGATTTTGGATTAAAAATAAAGAGGCGGGCAATAATCATTATGATGTGTATGATATGGCTTGATGAATCATTCTTTCTCAGTCCAGCTCATCTCATGGGATGGTTGTTGTGAGGAAAATAGGAAGCAGCAGTATTAGGAAGGTTTGCAAACTTGAGTGTGTATATATGTCTCTGTATCTCTGTGTGTCTATAAACAGTATATGCGAACAGAAAGCACAGAAAGGAACATCACAAATATTCAAGCACTTAGTACTAATGCCTCAAAGAATTATACTAGGTTTTTTTAAAGTAAATAGTGGCATCTTACAGGACCAAGAGATGTGCCTTCTTTGTTGTGACTCCCATCTTGTGAAATAACATTACCTCTCGCTGAAATTGGCATGTCCCTGATCTTGTTGGCTTTCCAGATCCTATTGGCTTTGAATAAAGTTTGGATTCTTAGGTGAGGCCTGCTGATTAGATAGATAGAAAGGATTTATTTGTATGTCTGTAGTGGTTCTTTTTTACCTATCGGTTATGTAGTAAAAACTTTTTTACTACCGGTTCTGTGGCCATGAGTTAGTAGGTGTGGTGTGGCTTGGTGGGCATGGCTTGGTGAGCGTGGCAGGGGTAGGATACTGTAAAATCCCCATTCCCTCCCTACCCCACTAATCTGCTTTCCAACCCTGTTCTCCTGTGCAGGGCAACAAAAGAAGACCTAGCTGATCATCTGGGACTCGGATCATCTGGGACTCGGAAGGCAGCAAATAGTTGGGGGTGGAGCCAACCAGCGGTGGTATTTACCAGTTCTCTGAACTACTCAAAATTTCCACTACTGATTCTCCAGAACCTGTCAGAACTGGCTGAATACCACTTCTAGATGTCTGGCACACATTGTATTGTAAGGCAATGTGAAGATATACTTGACAAGAAAATGGATGAATTGTTTAGGGAAAAATGGGAAACCTAGCAACCTAGTGGGAAAGTAAAAGGCATGCAACAAAAAACAAACAATATCCTGCCTCAAAATATTTCTCTCTTGATTCTATTTGGTATGGCATGACAAGAGTAGTGAAAAACTTTGGAAGCTTTCAAAATTCTGTTATTACACCCTTCAGCAAAAGTTGCATCTCTGTAAAATACTTGCATTGTCTGTTTCTTGACCTCATTTAGCAATGTGGCAGCTGTATAAATTTTTCAGACAGACAGACAGACAGATATAGATAGCTTGATCGAGATAGAAGATAGCGAACTAGATAGCTAAATAGATAGAAGTCAAAGCTATTATAGAGAGAGTATGCAGAGGCTTAGCTTCCCTTCTGGTCTTTTTCAGCCCTACCCAATGTGGTCTCAGAGTAAAATCAAAGAAATATTTAATGTAATTTGTAGGTATCCGCTAAAGCCTCATTTCTGTAGAGCAGTCGCAGCAGGAAGAGATGCTTAACCTATGAATAATTCTTTCTTCCATGTTTCTGCAACACAAGTAACCAGGGAGTTCAGTAGCTTCATCCAGTTCTCTCTAACTGCTCTTTTGATTGGGTTAGTGGGCTTTCATTCCTCCTGCTGCCTGTATTCTATGATCTCTACCTAAGTATATTGTGCTGAGATTAAGTCTAGGTAAAAAAAAATTACAGCACAGTTATTCTTAGTATTACTAGGGAGGAGGTAGTTTAAGTAGGTACTGTTCTATATGTAAAGTGGGTGACTCCAAATCTGCAAACCTGATTGGTCAAATAAACTAAGCATTGGATTGGTTCACTAGGAACCAATCCAAAGAGCTGCTAAAAGGCGGCAAATTTAAGCAACTGCCATTGGCTACAAGCAGGCAAGCCAGCCTGTATAAAAGGCTGGCCTCAGCTTCAGCCAAGTGTTCCTATTTACTGACTAGTTCAAGAATAAAGTATTTGTTGTTGGAACCCGGTCTACCTCATGTGTTTTCCGAACAAAACACTGGTGACGAAAGTGGGATCGTCCTGAACGGAAAAACCTGCACGCGGTGATAAGAAGTCCAGATGACAACCAAGATGTCTGGAAACAACGCACCGCCCGCACCCTTCAATCCAAACGAAGAGGATTGGGATTCCTATGCTGATCGCTTCCAAATGTATTTGGAGAGCAATGAAATGGAAGACATTTCAGAGCAACGCAAGAGAGCTGTATTCCTGACACACTGCGGGCCAACAGTTTTCAAGATGGCAAAGGCCCTTGCGAAGCCCCGAGATGTTAAACAACTAACGTGGACAGAATTGCAAAGAGTCCTCAAAGCACACTACGCTCCGATGGTGTCAAACTTAATAAAGTGACACAAATTTTACCGCAGAGACCAGAGAGAGGGAGAGACCGTTGCCGATTTCATCGCTGCCCTTAGACAATTAAGGGGTGAGTGTGAATTTTTGAACATTGACGAAGCAATGAGGGATCGCGTGGTGTTGGGCCTGAGAGACTCGACCACACAGAGTAAATTACTCAACACGCCCAACATCACCGTTACCGAAGCCATCGCGGAAGCCACAGCCGCTGAAGCCGCGAAAAAATCTGCCATAGCCATGAAAAAGATGAACACACACAGCGAAGAAACACCAACCCAAGACAGAAAGCAGCCTGCCACTACAACCCACTACGAAGAGTCGGGCGAAACAATTGAATCGAGCGAAGAAGACGACGAGGTCCACCGTTTGCTCACGAACAGAAAAGAGCGTGAAAGAAGAAATTGGCGGGAATGCGCTGGCTGCGGAGGAAATCATCCCTGAGCCGAATGCAGATTTCTCGATGCCATCTGCTGGCATTGCAAAAAACGAGGGCACATTGAGAAAGTCTGCAGGAACAAAAAATGCTACAGCCCAACGAGACGCAGAAATTCCCCAACACGAGCTGAGCCTAAACGAGCTGAGAGAAAGTGGCAACAAGAGAAGCGAGCCAATACACACCAAACTGTCATTATAAAGAGCACTCAGACGGAAAGTGGGAAGAAAATTAAAGTCATCGTAAAAATCAAAGGAAAACACTGCAAGATGGAAGTGGAGTCGGGGTCCTTCCTCTCCATGGTATCGTGGGACACAATAAGACAGCTAGTCCCAGGTATCAAACCCAAAGAATTGAAGAAGCAGCACCTAACCCTCAAGGACTATCAGGGAAACCAAATCCCTGTGGTAGGCATGGGACAATTCCGAGTCGCCTACAAACAACACGTCAAGGTGCTACCGCTGACCATAGTCGACCAAGACAGACCAAGCCTCCTGGGCATCGAATGGTTCGCGCCATTGGGCATCGGGATGACCGGGATCGATCGAGTGACTACAACCGGCTGGGAAGATGACCTCATCCGAGAATTCCAGGACGTTTTTGACGGCTCACTTGGCAAGTATCGGGGAAATCCCATTTCTTTCAATCTAAACCCCCAAATAGCCCCACGAAGAATAAAAGCCAGGCGAGTTCGAGAATTTTGCACTAAAGGCAAAAATAGAGGAACAGCTGGACAAATTAATAGCCCAAGGGGTGTTAGAACCTGTGGACCATGCCAAGTGGGAAACGCCTACTGTCACACCCATAAAACCTGACGGGTCCATTAGAATCTGTGGTGACTATAAGGCTACCCTGAACCACGCATTACAACCAAGCGCATACCCGGTGCCAGTAGTCCAGCATTTGCTTCACTCCCTGGGAAAGGGCAAAGTTTTTGCTAAACTTGACTTGGCACAAGCCTATCAACAACTCCCAGTGGACCCAGAAACAGCAGAAGCACAGACTATAGTCACCCATAAGGGCGCATTCAAATGTCACCGGCTCCAATTTGGAGTAAGCGTGGCCCCTGGCATTTTCCAGAGTCTGATGGAACGCCTCCTAAATGGCATACAAGGAGTTGTTCCCTATTTTGACGACGTCCTAATCTCGGCCAGAGATGAAACTCAATTAAGGAAAAGACTCAAAGAAGTATGAACTAAGTTTAGGTAATCTGGCCTCAAGGTAAAAAGAGAAAAGTGCTGTTTAATTAAGAATAGTGTCGAATTCCTGGGCTACTCAATAGACGGAGAGGGTATCCACCCTACAGACAAAAAAGTTAAAGCAATCAAAGACGCACCTGAACCAAGAAATAAAACCGAACTACAAGCATTTTTAGGACTAATTAATTTCTATCATGTGTTCCTGCCAAACAAGGCCACTATAGCAGAACCGTTACACCGTCTTTTAGAAGGCAACTTGGACTTGGGGTTACAAAGAAAAAAAAGCCTTCCAAAATATTAAAAGCTTGCTAACATCAACAAACGTTCTCATCCAATTTAGCAACACACTGCCATTAAGAGTGACCTGCGACGCCTCACCATACGGAGTAGGTGCCATCCTGAGCCACCAACTACCTGATGGCAGAGAAGCACCCGTCGCATATTACTCTAGGACTCTATCAAAAACCGAGCGGAATTACAGCCAATTGGACAGGGAAGCTCTAGCAATTGTTGCTGGAGTAAAACGCTTCCACGAGTACTTATATGGGTGGACTTTTCAAATCATAACAGACCACAAACCGCTGATGGGGATTTTGGCGGGAAACAAGCCAACACCTAATATACTGTCCCCAAGAATGACTAGATGGTTAAAGTTCCTAGCAGCTTATTCCTACACTCTGACACATCGGCCAGGGAAACAAATTTCCCATGCGGACGCTTTGAGCAGAGCACTCTTACCAGCAACCGACGAAGACCCGGCACCAGCGATGACAACACTACAAATTGAGACTTGCCCCGATCTACCCATATCAGCTTATGATGTCGCCAGAGCCACCGTGAAAGACTCATTGACTGCCCGCGTTCTTAGCTGGGTAGGTAAAGGCTGGCCGGAGAATCAAAAAACTGAAAACTTTAAACCTTTCTGGTCCAGACAGACTGAACTTTCAATCCAAAAGGGGTGTTTGTTGTGGGGTGATCGGGTGGTAATTCCTGCCAAATTACAACCCAGGGTACTTAGGTTGTTACATGAAGGGCACCCGGGAATGGTTAAGATGAAAAGCCTTGCTAGAAGTTATGTTTGGTGGCCGGGTATTGATAAGGACATAGAGTATTGGGTAAGCTCATGCAACAAATGCCAGGCAATTAGACCGTCCCCACCAAAAGCACCCGTTAAGGACTGGGAAACCCCTTGGGGACCTTGGTCAAGAATACACGTTGATTTCGCGGGTCCTACCAAGGGGCATACCTTTCTGATTGTCGTTGATGCCTATTCGAATTGGCTTGAAGTAAAAGTTATGTCATCAACGACAACAGAAACTGTAATTAAAAAGCTGGACAACCTTTTTGCCACCCATGGCATACCAGACGTTCTTGTCTCAGATAATGGGCCACAGCTAACCAGCATACAATTTGAGCAATACCTAGCCTCCCTAGGTATAAGACATGCCCTAACCACGCCGGCTCACCCAGCTGCGAACGGCAGGGCTGAGAGAATGATCCGGTTTACTAAAGAAGGTTTAGAAAGAATGGACGCCAGAGATGTCCAACAGAAAGTAAACCGTTTGCTCACACTCCATCACATAACGCCCAGTACCATAACCAACAAGTCCCCAGCAGAATTACTTATGGGGTGAAAGTTAAGATCACACCTTGATAGGTTACACCCAAATTTTACTCCAGAAAACCCCCCTGACTCCTCTACACGGCTTAGACAATTCGAAATAGGCGATTTAGTATATGCTAAAAACTTCACTGGGGACCCGGTATGGCTACCAGGACAGATTACCCAAATCACAGGCCCCAAATCCTACCGATTAATAATAGAGGATGGCAGGGAATGGAAGTGGCACATAGACCAGCTTCGATCCCGAATTATAGAGAGAACCACAGACTTACAACCATTCACTGACAAAACCGACGAATTGCAAACCAAGGTGGGGGGGGAAAGGCGAGAAGTAAATAAAGAACTGTTTAAAACCAAAACCAATGAAACATATAATCAAAAAGAGCAAATAAAAGACTCACTGTTTGGAGAGACTTGCGTGAAGAGCCCATCGGAAGGGGCCAGCCAGGCCAGCTCGACCTGCCCGGAGGAAACGGGAGGGAGCGGCAAAACCGCCAGCCTAAGAAACTCAGGCGGCGGTAAAATGGCTGACTCACCCTTCCAGACGGTTCCAGGGAGAAGAACGCACGACACGGCAGCCCCATCCGAACCGGTCAAAGACTTCACTAAGAATGAACCGCGCAAGTCAAGTCGAGTCCGGAATAGCCCCGCCTACCTGCGAGACTACGTCACCACGTAGGACTGAACTAAGGGGGGAGGGGTGTTCTATATGTAAAGTGGGTGACTCCAAATCTGCAAACCTGATTGGTCAAATAAACTAGGCATTGGATTGGTTCACTAGGAACCAATCCAAAGACCTGCTAAAAGGCGGCAAATTTAAGCAACTGCCATTGGCTACAAGCAGGCAAGCCAGCCTGTATAAAAGGCTGGCCTCAGCTTCAGCCAAGTGTTCCTATTTACTGACTAGTTCAAGAATAAAGTATTTGTTGTTGGAACCCGGTCTACCTCGTGTGTTTTCCGAACAAAACAGGTACAACGATGCCAACAGAATAATGGAACTTTCTGTTCATGTTTTAACTGAACAAAATTACTTGGCCTTAAAGAAAGCCTCTTAATCATTGTGCCATTTACTCTAGAGGATTCATGAGAAATTTGTGGAACTCAGTTGGGTTAATATGCAGACAGAGTCGTAAATATATGTTGTTTTTGAAGCTTGAATGTTGTGTTGCACTTTTAATCTCCAACAGGTTTCAAAGTATTTGAATTGCACATAGTCCTATGTAATTTGAGCTAAATTAATGTTCAAAAGCAGCTCCTACGGAAATAAAACAGGTTCATTCCTAGATACCTGCAATTGTGATGTTGCCCAGAAAATAACTTATTTGTCTCTTCCAAACCTATAAACATTTCTGACATAGGTTGAGGTTTTCCTGCCGATGTCAGTGAATTGTTCAGTCTTAACTATTTTGAGCCCCATGGAGAAAAGGTGGTTGTAAATATAATAAATACAAGCAGTGAGGTGTACTCTGCTAAGATCACTGCATATTGTCACTGTACAGTTGTCAAACGCTGATCTTTGTTACTCTGAGCTTCATTTTGTAGTATGAGAGAAGAAAGTCTACTTGCTCAATGAAATACTTTTTGTTGCTATGGTTCTTTCTTTTTGCACCTCAGAATTTGATAGACGCCTACCACAAACAAAGAACAATTTGTTCATTCCCTGCAGATATTATTTCACAAAGGAAGAAGTTATTCTTGGCAGTGTCTTAGAATGTCTTGCAGGCATATAATGCTGTAGCTTTGTTGAGATTTAAGTATGGGTCTTTGCATGGTCTGGTTTGGTAGCTCCTAAATTTTCTAGCTAATTCTGCTGGTAACTCCCTCAAAGAAGTCTTTTGCAAATGTAGAAAACATGTATCAGCTTGTTTATAGACAATTTAGGTAAAGTTTATATTTTCTAAAAAAAGAAAAAGAACCAATACACATGAAATATTATATTCTGATAATACCATAAGGGATTGTGGTAATGATGTGAACTGTTTTCATTTTATGTTACTCTAGAATGCTCATTCTCATAACTTGTTTCTCTGTCACAGTCTGTATAGTTTGATGGTAAACCTCATGTATGAAGAAAATATGTATTTATCTTCTGCATTTCCTTTTTTATTTTTAGGACCAGGGACCTACAGCCCAATATTTGAGCAGCCAGGAGCAAAATTATCTTCTGGAATGACAGTCTGTGTTTCTCAAGAACCACGCTTTAAAGATGCAAAAGTCAGCAGTCCTGGGCCCGCTTCATATGGGGTAGGTTGACAACACAATGTTATTTGGCAAATGGTTAAACCTGGTCAACCTTTATAATTGTGAAACAGGTTCATAATAACCTGTAATAGTGGCATCTTTTTTTAAAAAAAAACAAACTTTATTGATTACAAAACCAAAACATCAAACAAACACAACACACAGAAGAAAAAGAAAGAAAAGAAATAGAAAAAAAGAAAATGATTTTTTTTTTAAAAACCTAACAATTCTACTATCGACAGTCAATGGTTCCTTGTTTGTTATCAATATTGGTGATGCATTTACAAATACATCTTATTGCGAATATATAATTATGATTTACATTTAACATCATTTACTAATATACTTTCTATTTTTGTTCTATCCAATCATACCAGCATTCCCATATAATATTCTATAATATTCTGATGTTTCTTTTTCCTCAAATGCTAAGGTTAACTTGTCCATCTCAGCACAGGCTGTTATCTTCTGTATAACCATCTCCTCTGTTGGAATATCTGCTTGTTTCCAACACTGTGCAAAGGTTATTCTGGCTGCAGTAAGAATATGCAGTATTATATATTTGTCTTTTTTAGACATTTGTCTATTAAATATCCCCAATAGGAAGAATTCTGGTTTTAATTCAATTTGCTCCGCCGTTATTTCCTCTAACCATTTTTTTATTCTATGCCAGTATCTTTGGCTTCAGTGCAGGACCACCACATATGAAAAAAATTTCTCTGTTTCTTTTTACATTTCCAGCAATTCGGATTCATTTTAGGAGACATTTTCACTATTCTCTAGGGTGAGAGATGCCATCTAAAAAACATTTTATTGGCATTTCCTTTATATGCTGCTGATCTTGTAATTTTATTTTTCCTTGTCCAAACCTTTTCCCATTCTAATAATGTAATGCTATGTTTTATGTTTCTTCTCCAAGCTGTCATGTTGCCTTTGACTACTTCCTCTTCTAATTCCATCTCTAATAAGTAATTATAAAATTTAGTTATATTTTTTTTATCTGGACCTAATAAAATTTTATCTATTTGTTGTGCCATATAAATTCCAAAATTTTTCTTGTCCTGGCTATATCTATTTTGAATTTGCAAGTAAGCCCATCGGTCTCCTTGTAGCCCCTGTTCTTGGAGATCTTGCCATGATTTTAATATATAATTATTATAATTATATATATATATAATATATATATAATTTATTTAATTATATAATAACTATAATATAATTCCCAATTTGGGAGTGCCATATCTCCCCTGCTCTTCATATCTAGCATTGCCTTTAGGTTTATCCTCGGTTTTTTCCCTTGCCAGATAAATTTGGTGATTATTTTGTTAAGTTCCATGAAGTAATTTTTATGTATTTTTATTGGTATTGTTTGGAATAAATAAATAAATTTGTGCAGAATATTCATTTTTATAGTGGCAGTCCTCCCTAATAAGGAGATTTGCAATTTAACCCATATCTCTAAATCTTTTTTTAACTTGCTGTAATAATTTATTATAATTATTTTCCATTAGAGTTTTTCATTGAGCTGTCAACCAAATTCCTAGGTATTTAACTTTTTTTACGATTTGTAATCCCATTATCCTTTCCAATTTTAGTTTTTGTTTTTCTATTAAATTTTTAGTTATTAATTTTGTTTTTTCCGTATTAATTTTAAGTCCTGCAACTTCCCCAAATTGATCTAGCTCTTTTAGTAATTCTTGACCTGTTTCAAGTGGTTCCTCTATGAAAAATACCATATCGTCCGCAAATGACTGGAGTTTATGTTCTTCTTTTTTAATTTTTAGTCCTTTTATTCCTGGGTTCTGTCTAATTTGTGTAAGCAATGTTTCCAAAGATAATATGAAGAGCAGGGGGGGGGATAATGGACATCCCTGCCTAACTCTTTTCTCTATTTTTATTGAGCGTGTGTACTCTTCATTAATTAAAATATTCAACTTTTTGAATCATAAATTGTAGTCATGATGTTTTCAAACTTAGTGCCTAAATTCATATTGTAAATTTGTTGAATTAGGAATTGCCAATTTAAATTGTCAAAGGCCTTCTATGCATCCAAGAATACAAGGGCTATTTGTTTTTCCGGGTGGGTTTTGTAGTATTCCAAAACATTTAACACTATCCTTAAATTATTCCTGATTTGTCTATTAGATTTGTCTATTAGATCCATTTTGTCTAAAATGGATCAAAAATCCATTTTGATCTTTATGTATATATTCATTCAATGTTTTTTTCAATCTATTTGCTGTAATTGTAGTAAATATTTTATAATCAGTATTTAACAGGGAAATTAGTCTATAGTTTTGTATATGTCGTGAATCTGAATCTTCTTTCGGAATTAACGATATCAATGTCTCCTTCCATGAATCCGGCATTCTTGCTGCTAATAGGACCTCATTATATACTTCCACCATGAGAGGTATTATTTGTTCTCCTATTTTTCTATAAAGTTCCCCTGGTATCCCATCGGGTCCTGGGGTTTTATTGTTCTTTTTGTTTTCTAATGCTGCTTTTAACTCAGGCCATGTAATATCTCTAATTAACATTTCCTTCATTTCCTCCTTAATTATTTTATCTTTAGTAATACCAAAATAGTTTCTTATCTTATCCTCATTTACTCCTCCTTTTTATAAAGATCTTCAAAAAATTTACATGCAATTTCTTTTTTCTGTTCTGTCCCTTGCTGGGCATCCCCGTTCTCATCTATTTAGGTCAATCTTTTTTGTTTTTGTTTTTTAAGTTTATAGGCCAACCACCTTCCTGGTTTATTGGCCTGTTCAAAAAATATCTGTCTGGCTATATTTAACTTTGTGACCATTCCTTCTTGTTCAATTAAATTTAATTTATGTTTAGTTATTATCATCTGTTTTTTCAATTTGCAATCTTTTGGGGTGTTTTGCAGCTGAATTTCTAATTCTTTGATTCTTTGTTCTGATTTATTTTGTTGGGCATATTTTTCTTTATTTCTTTTAGCAGTGTATGATACCGTTATGCCTCTTATTACTGCCTTCATTGTATACAAAATATTCTGTTTCGTAGTTGCCTCATTATTATTTTATTTTAAAAAATAGTCTAATTCCTCATCAAGTTTATTCATGAATTCTTTCTCTTTAATTAACTGTGTATTTAAGGTCCACCTTTTCCTTGGTTTCTTCCTGCCTTTCCACACTATCTGGATCGGGTTATGATCTGCCCATTCGTTTGGTAAGATTTCAATCTCTTTTAATTCATTTACTAATTCAGCATTCATCCATACTATATCAATTCGTGTCCATGATTGGTGAGGGTTGGAGTAAAATGTAAGGGTTTAATTTCAGGGTTTAATTTTCTCCACATGTCTATCAAATTTAGTTCAATCATCATTTGTTCACATGTTTTTGGTTGTTCTTTTCCCCCCCACTACTATGATCTTTTTGGTGGTCTACAATAGCATTGAAATCTCCCAAGATACAAATATTCCTTTTATCTAATTCCACTAATTTCTCATGTAATTGTTTAAAAAAATTCCTATTGCTTATCGTTAGGGGCATAGATTACCACTAGTAGAATTATAATTGATTTAATCCAAATTTGTAACATCAGAATTCCTCCATTGGGGTCTATCCAATTGGCTCTGCTTTCATATTGTCTTTCACATATACTGCTATTCCTTTCTTTTTCCTAAAATCTGCTGGCGACGTATACAAATTCCCTAGCTTGGGGCATTCAAAATATTTTTCTTCTTCCTTCCTTATATGAGTTTCCTGAAAATATATTATATCTGCATTTTGTTAAATTAATTTGTTTAATATTCTTTTCCTTTTTATCCTAGAGTTTAGGCCATTTATGTTAATTGATAGTATTTTTTTTTCTTCATCCATCACCTAATTAACTCTTGCTCTTTGTCCTATAGTTACTCTTGTCTCTCTTTGTGGCTGATTGGTTCGGTTCTTCTCTCTCTTGATGTTGTTTATTTTTTGAATTTCTACAATTCCCATCTCTATTTTTTTGGTAGTCTTGGTTGTCTTGCGAATTCAATTTTAACTCGTCTCTACCACTCAATTCTTCATGATCTATCAATCGTTTGTAGAAATCTTGGGCTTTTTCCACGGAGTCTATTTTAATTTTTCTTTCTTCCCAAGTGATTAACATTCCCTCTGGGATTAGCCATCTAAATATGATACCTTTTTGGTGTAATTGGTTCACCAAGAATTTATAATCTCACCTCTGCTCTCTCACTCTTTTTGGGATTTGTTTAAGCACCAAGATTTCTTTCCCTTTGTATGTAGTCGGGTTTTTTTTTGAAATTTTATAAATAATATCTCGAACTTTCCTTCTCGCAAATCTCACATGGACCTCTTTTGGATGTTTATGTCGTCTTGCATAATTTGTGCTCACTCTGTATACTTTGTCTAACTCTTTCAGCATATCGTTCTTCTCTTTTTCCATTAATTCTGCGAATATTCCTGCCATCACTTGTTCTAAGTCCTCTTCTTTAGATTCCATTATATTTTGGAATCTTAAATATGCTGCAGCCTTATCCATTTTCAAACATACCAAGAAGTCATCCATTTCTTTACTCATATTTCTTAATTGCTGATCAACCATTTTCAGCTTCTTTTCTGTTTTTTCCATTCTTTTCTCAACCTTCTTTATTGTTGATTCATTCCTTTCTAGTGCTTGCTGTATAGTTTCAAATTTTTGATCCATCTTTAGAATGTCTAGTTTCATTTCTGCCTTTAAGTTTCCCATCTCTTCTTCTAGTTCATTTGTGTCAGCTTTTGATTCAATATGATTTTTTTACCGCTATTTCCTGAAGCTTCAGCATGGACTCTTGTAAAGTAAGAAGGGTCAATTGAATATTGGCATTTGTGATGGTAGGTTGTTTTTCTCCAGATAAAGTTTCTTTAATTGTCTTTTGTGCCATCACTGAGGTTGATGGCATTGAAGTTGTTTGTACTGAAGAAGTCTTCTTTTCTTCTTTGTAATAGTAACAAAAGTCATTTCTTGTAAGAATTGTTTTTGTTTTTGTATTATATTAAATATGTTGTCCCAAATTAACATTCACTGTTAAGAAATATCAACTATAAATGGCCACTACGCTAAATAATATGATATGTTACAGGATTAATCTCTCTTATCTATCTATCTATCTATCTATCTATCTATCTATCTATCTATCTATCTATCTATCT
>BLBF01000026.1:23803579-23837975 GCA_015471245.1 Laticauda colubrina
GGTGGTTTCGTTGTGCATAAGATGTGAGTAACCTGGTGTCTTATTCTGTCAGCTTCATCTGTATTTAATTTGGTTAGGCTGGATTCTACTGCACATATGATGGATTCTGTTGGGATTTTTTTGGGTGCTATGGCATAATTGAATCCTTTGGATAGGACATCTGTTTCTGTTTTGTTGAGTTCTCTGTTGGAAATGTTGTATACTAGTTGTTTCAGGTGTTGTTGTGGGTTATTGGGAATTTTCTTGTCATTTTCTAATTTTTCAGTTTTTTTGAGAGTTTATCATTTTTTAAGTATTTTCAGTTTCAGCTCTCCAAGTTGTAAGTTGTTTGATCTTATCCCAAAGTAGAGGGTGGATTTTGCTGCTCAATTCCAGGTGTAGTGCTAGCAAATCTTTGTTTAACTGATCTAATTGGAATCTTTTACTGTGAACTTCATTTCTGAGTAGAAATATCTCTGTCCTTTTCAGGATACGTTTGGTAGCTGCTGTGTTCTTATGAAATGTTAATTTGAAGCAGGTTGGTGTTACATTGTTGTCTCTGCAGCTGCATAGGAATTTTAGGTCACATAGTATTCCTGCTCTTTTAACTTCCAGTTTCTCATAGCTTCTGATCTGGCTGTTTATTTCCTCCCCGTAGAGGTCAGATATTTGTTTTCTTAGGTTTTCGCAGGTACTTACATGTGTGCTGTTTAGCTTCCTTCGGGTATTATCCCACGTCATTGTAGTTCTGTTAAAGTTGTAGCAACGTTTCAGCAGAATCTCATCTGCCATCTTCAGGCTTCTGTGTGGATATGGGTCTTACAGCTCCTGGTTTTAAATTTGAGGCTGGTCCATTCTGATTGGTTGGGAGCCTGGACCTGTTTCATTGGACTTGGAGTTTGATTGATTGGTGTTCCTGGTTTCTTCTGTCTATTTTGTGGCTTTGATTGGCTGGCAACAGTCTGTTCTTGTGTTGGAGGCTTTTAGTGCAGCTTGGCTCCGTGTGAAGGGACGGCTGCTCTTCATTAGCAAGCTGCTATTCATTAGCAAGCTGGGTTTCACCTGGGTGCCTGGTGGGGGGGTTAGGTTGGAGCTATCAGAGGGAGTCTGTTTTTGCCCAGGTGTTTGCCTGGCTTGTGGCATGGAGATCTTTCTATTTGAGAGTGCAGGCTTCCAAATGATTGACAGTCTGGTGGAATCATCTCTTCTATTCATGCTGTCAGGTCTTTTTTCAATCTCTATGGCTTCTCTGATGATTCTGTGGCTGGGGTTTTCTATAGTGGCCAGGGTTTTAGTGCCATTGAAGTTGATGTTTTGACCTGTGGTTTTCATGTGTTGGACTAGTGAGGAGGTGTGTTCCAGCTTTTTTACTGCATTTTTGTGTTCCTCTAGGCAGGTACTTATTCTTCTATTGGTCTGTCCAATGTATGTGGCCGGGCATGATGTACAGGGAATATATATATATATATATATATATATATATATATATATATATATATATATAAATTTTCGCGGGTACTTACATGTGTGCTGTTCATCTTCCTTCGGGTATTATCCCACCTCATTGTAGTGCATTTAAAGTTGTAGCAACGTTTCAGCAGAATCTCATCTGCCATCATCAGGCTTCTGTATAGAGTTTGTATGTGGGTCAGACTGTGAGACTGAACAGCACACACACACACACACACACACACACACACACACACACACACACACACATATATATATATATATATATATATATATATATATATATATATATATGCTGTTTAGCTTCCTTCGGGTATTATCCCACGTCATTGTAGTGCTGTTAAAGTTGTTTCAACGTTTCAGCAGAATCCCATCTGCCATCATCAGGCTTCTGTATGGATGTGGGTCTCACAGCTCCTGGTTTCAAATTCGAGGCTGGTCCATTCTGATTGGCTGGGAGCCTGGGTCTGTGTTCATTGGACTTGGAGTTTGATTGATTGGTGTTTGTGGTTTCTTCTGTCTGTTTTGTGGCTTTGATTGGCTGACAACACTCTGTTCTTGTGTTGGAGGCTTTCAGTGCAGCTTGGCTTCGTGTGAAAGGACGGCTGCTATTCATTAGGAAGCTGGGTTTCACCTGGGTGCCTGGTGGGGTTTTTTTGAGTTGTAGACATCAGAGGGAGTCTGTCTGTGCTCAGGTGTGGGGGTGTTTGAGTTGGAGGCATCAGAGGGAGTCTGTCTGTGCTCAGGTGTTTGTCTGTTTTGTGGTGTGGAGATCTTTCTATTTGAGAGTGCAGGTTTCCAAATGATTGACAGTCTGCTGGAATCATTACCCTCTTCTGTCTCATGAGCCCTCGCTTTTGCCGCCACTTGTATCTGCTTTGGCCGCTGTTTTCGGGCTTCGCTCCGACTAAGATACTCCAATATTCAACGCTCAATCAGGATCACAAATTCTTTCACTCACATTCTTTGTTCACACTGTCTGTCACTCATTCACTTCCTCTTGTATTTAATGATCAAGGCTTAGGACCGTCATTGCTGACAGTCTCTTGCTGTCGGTCTCCATAGGGTTTCTCGACGTTGCTATGGGAATTGCCTTGAGACTTGAGTCTCCCCACACTGGCACACTTCTCTGCAAGATGTGTGCACCACTATGAGTCACTTCAACAGCAAGAGGAGATAGCATGAAACCCAGAGCGAGCTTCAGCACCTCTGTTTGCCCATATCTCGTCACCAATAGTGGTATCTAATATCAGGAAAGCAAATGGCTTTTTTTTTTTCCAAATCAGGAAGATGGCAGGCAAAGAATGCTGTGTTCGTTGTATTTATTGCAGTGTCAAGTTTGTGTTTAGCAGCAGGCCTTCTGCGGGAGTTTGCAGGCTTGGTTGGAAGCATTTGGTGCATGGAGGAAATGTACAGTTCGTTAAAAGGCAACATATAGAGTTTTATCTTGTTGATGAGATGCTGATAAACTATCATTTATGTAAATGATATGATTGAACATGACATTTGGCTTAAGTGCCTTTTGATTGAGATGAATTGACTAGAGCAGACGTTTTAATCTGGTGTTGCAGATATGAACATGCCTTAACTTAAACTTTCTCCCAGATGATTTCCTGTCACATAAAGGACCCTAATTTGTTGAATTTTTGATGTTATAAATATACAGCATTTTCTGCATGGTGAAACTAGTCAGATGTTATTCTATTTCCAAAGACATTTATTCTTTGACAGTTAAATTGACTAAAATGAAATATAGGTTTTTCATTCAGGAGCCCAAGTTATGTTATCTTACCTTCGGGCTACTTGTTACATGTATAGTTTTATCTTGTATGGTACAATCTTTATTGTGAGCCACTAAGGAATTTACAGAAGCAGGATACAAATTTATGTATTGGTAAAGGTTTATTAAATAGTGAGGGAGCCTTTATATACCAGTTGTGATCCTACCTGGGATTACACATGCCCTGTCACTATTTACCTAATCACTATTTGCTTGGTTTACAGCAATATGCACCATCTTGGAAAACCATTTGGAAATTTTAACAAGCCCAGAACACAGTAGCCTGGTTGTATTTGAGCATCCACCATCAGGAATGTAGTATATCTGTGTTTTAGACTTTTCACTTGATTACTATTAGCTTTAAAGTGAAGTGTTGGCCTAGAACTTTAAATATCTCCAGAGTACTTGCAGAAATGTCTTCTCTATTTAGCTGTCCCATCCAACCCCAAGTTAGCACTTCTTGGAGAACCTCACATGTCCCCCTCCACATTTTTGTGAGAAAAGGCATGACTATACATTGTAATGCCATTTCTCCAAAATTTGATCTGACTCAACTGGGTTTCTGCAAGCTAAAAAAGAGAAGTTATTTCATGTAGCCAATGGTGACATCAGCTGCCTGCCATCACACTAATTAATGCAAATTAATTCATTAACACACATATCCATTTGTAAGAACAGATAAAAACTGTAAGAACAGATACATGAACAGTGTGCAGTGGTAACGTTTCAAATATTTTTACCACCTGTTTGGTGGGTGTGGTTTGGTGGGCATGCTTTGTCCACATGGACACACTTTGCAGATGTGCACACACCAAACACACACTTTGCACAGGTGCAGAGGCTTTCTGACTCACCTCTTGCAATCCTGCATTGTCCTTGTCACTTCAGCAGCTGTCGTGTGGCAATCTGCTGTGCCGTGCAAAGCAGCTGTGCTTCAAAAGCAGGGAATAAAGGTCAGTATGGGAGCCCAGGTGGGCGGGTGGGCCCAACAGCACAACATCAGAGAGAACTGGTTTGGTCTCCACTGCTCATCGGCGCTACTGGCTCGACAGAATCAGCCCGAACCGGTAGAATACCACCACTGACCTAAATGATCTAAAAACATCAGAAATCAAACAAAACAGAACCCCAAAAGCACAATAATGTATTAACCCCAAGGACTAAGACCATATTTTCCCAGAAAAGTAGCAAAAAGAGCATTGTTCTTATCTCTGGAAGATGCTATTCCAGAGGGATTAATTTTTATAATCCCAAATGTTGAGGTGCTAATCAGGGGTGGGATTCAAAATTTTTAACAACTGGTTCTGTGGGCATGGCTTAGGTGGTGGTGTGGCTTGGTGGTCATATGACTGGGTGGACATGGCTTGGTGGTCATGTTATTGGCTGGGTGTGGCCAACTCAATATCACTCACTTCGAGGCATGCATCTCCTCGCCTGGCCTTTCATGACTGTGGGGATGCTGCAACAGCCGTAAGTGTGAAAAATCATCATAAGTCGCTTTTTTTCAGTGCCATTGTAACTTTAAATGGTCACTCCACACAAGCAAAGTACCAGCAAAAGAGGGAAAAAAAATTCCAGAGAAGTTCCTGAGATAGGAAGTCTAGTCCTGCCAAGAATGTAATAAGGGTTAACGGAGAGGCAATTTCTGTAAGCAACACCAGAATGTTTCTTTCCTGCCTTCCTTACAGGATTAGGCCAGTAATTTCTTCTAACAACTAGTTCTCTGAACTGCTTAGAATGTTAACAACTGGATCTAGCATATAGGTGCAAACTGGTAGAATTCCATCCCTGGTGCTGATATGACTATAACTGATAAATGCACATAACTGTTTGTTCATGCATGATAGATTAAATAGTACAGAAATTATAAACACCAATGTCTTCCCATATGACGTATATTTGTGGCTTTCAACTTCTGGGATGTTCTTTCATTTGCAAAGTCTTTGTGGCTATTTGCACATATAATTGTCCAGAAGTAGGCCAAACTATCCTGTTCAAGAAAAATAGCATGGACTGACTCTTTTTTTTCCTGCTATGATTCCAGGCTACCAGAAATAATATTTCCATGTAACTCTTCTGCTTCAATTATATTTTGAAAGTTTTCATTATTACAGCTGGCTCTAGGCCAGATAGGAGGTTAATGATACGTTTTGAGAAGGCAATGAAATGTTCCATGTATATATTTTATGTGCTTTTTTCCTCTAAAATGCTGTCAGTTTTAATCTGAAAGATAGTCAATATTCTTATTATATCAGTGCTGTTATATGAACCCTTATGAATGGAGTAATCCTCCTTAGTCATCCTGGTGTGGGCTTGAATGAATGTTCCTATATTTCTTTGAGACAGAGAGAAAAGAAAAGGAAAGATGAGTGATTTTGTCTATACTATATAAGTATAGGCATTTATTTAAATAAATTTAATAAAACATTGACTGAATTTTGTTACATTGCGATATAGGCTTAGTTCATATTGTCAATGAAAACTGTGAATAATAGTTCTTATTGCCAAATGTATTCTACCCTTCTGATCTTTACCAATGTCACTAATATCAAGCATAGCAGAGTGTCTGTTTCACTTAATAAAGATACTTCCATCCAGAGTCATGTTTTTAAAATTGATATACTTCAATTGCTCTGTATGAATACTATACTGGCAATATCCCTTGAAAGGATACTGCAGATCATAGCAATATGCACTAACTTCCTCTTCTTTATTTTAGTCAAAAAGCCTGATGCAAAACATGTAGAAAACCAATTCCTATCTGGACTTAAAGGGAACAAATGCAATCCTTTTATTTAAATCGTCTTTAAATCAATCCACAAAAATGTAACTGTTCAGAAGAAATCGATAAATTTACACCACAAACAAACAAGATGATAAGCATAATAATTTTATTTATTAGAAAACCCTGTCCAGAGTTTCTCACTAAAGACCTAATTTGATCAGTGTAATCTTCCCAAGCTGATGTCCATATAGATAGATACTAATGGATAGACTACATCTTAGAATAACCATCCTACATGCATGGCTACACAAACAATATAGACTTTAACTGAGTCATATGTAAACAAGCAAAACTGGGATTCATCTTATTGCTTATTTTATACTTAGCCATATCTTATTTATTGCTTCCTTTATATGCAGACATCATTTTGAAAGTGTCCCAGATTATTAAATTAAAAACTAGAAAGGAATCCTCTTCCCTCAGACCTACTACATAAAAGGATATGTTGAAGAAACAAAAGAGGTTAGAGCGGGAAAGTACACCAGTTCTTGAAGTGTTATCAGTCGTATAATGACTAGCTGTGATTACGTGGTTTGCTCAGTGAGACCGAGTCACATCATCAGTCAGTAGCAGTTCTTCCTCATCGAGTAATTAGTCTTGATTGCCTTAGTGGGACCCCCAAGCTTTAAGTCAGCATTTTATTATGTCATATGAGTTGTCACATCTCTAATCTGGGGCCTTGGGATTATAGTAATAATTAAATATTCAATGGGCTATAAGTACTAGAGATGGAAAGCAAGTGACTTACAGTTAGGTATCCAAATACCATTTAAAATAATAGCAACAATAATAATTATATACACACACACTTATTAGACTGTTTGTTTGGGAGTATGCAAGATGTAAAGAAGAAGAGAGTAAAATATAGTAAACGTAAGAAAACTTGGATAGATCATTAAGTTCACACCAGCACCATTCACTGTACCTTTCCAGACCATTCTATTCTTACATCCTCACATTCACAAATCCATATTCTGCTCTCTACATTGCATGCTGTTCTTTATATCTCCTTTTAATCTCCTTTCAATTTCCGCATCTTAAATCTAAGCACTGCTTCTGAAAAAAACCAGTAGTATAATTTATGTTTTATTTTTCCCCAAATGTGCAGGTATTTAATATAACCTGCAATGGTTAATTTATATATTATACTTACAAATTAGTCTATCATTTAAAACAATTTCTACCTGTTAAGCCAATTTTACAACACTTCTGTCATGGTGACTGACACCTCTTTATTTTGACAATATGAAAGTTAGTGTCTTTTAATATTCTGAAAGATCAACATGACTGTTCTTGAATGAACATTTTTAATGAAATATTTTTCTGCTGTTGGAAAATATATTTTTAATTGAGTCTTTGGCTTAACATAAGCTATAATATGGAAACCTGGGAAATATGATTTAAGTGAAATAATTCTGTAGATGGATGTTTTGTCATTTGGAAAGTGTTACTACTTACAGGCAATAGCAATAGCACTTAGATTTATATACTGCATAAAATATAGATTTTACACTACTTTACATCCCTCTCTCAGTGGTTTACAGAGTCAGCATATTGCCCCCAACAATTTAGGTCCTAATTTTAGCCACCTTGGAAGGATGGAATACTAAGTCAATCTTGAGCCTGGGGGGATTTGAACTGCCAAATTGCAGTCAGTGAGCAATCAGCAGAAGTAGCCTGCAGTACTGACTTTAACCACTGTACCACTGCGGTTCATTGCTATAGGCAATATATTTGAGCTTTTGTTTCCTAGTTTATCTAAAGGACCTGTCACATAGGCCGACGGATGCAAAAAGTATGTAAAAAGGACACAGCGGACGAGAAAATTTTCTATCCGTTGTTATCCACTCTCAAAAGTGCCCCAAATTTGCATAAACAGAGCGGACAACAACGGAAAGGAACGGATGGGGAGAGGATGTAGCCAGGATGTTAAGCGGATGCTCCATGGAAGCAGATGGAAGCGGATGGCACTTCCGCAGGGCTTCCGGGGGAGCACAGCGAAGTGGACGCGCAGCGCAAGGAGCGGATGCAGAGAGGATGCCAAGCGGATGACACGGATGCAGAGAGGACGCCTAGCGGATGCCTAGCAGATGCCTAGCAGATGCAAAGCATTCACTGTGCATGCGGGGAGGATGCATTGCATCAGCCCCGCGGATATAAAAGGATGCAGCTCGCAAGCAGGTCACCATTCAGAGGAAAGACCTGCTTCCAGACACATCTCCAGCCAACAACCATGGGGAAGAAGAGGAAGCCTGTGCTATCTTCTGCCAGCCCTGGCAAGAAGGACAGGGCCACCATCCCACCCCCAGGCGCTGACTCTGTTTCTGCTGGGGCTTCTGCTGCTCGGGCTGACTCTGCTGGTGCTGGGGCTTCTGCTGGTGCTGCTCCTGGTGCTGGGGCTTCTGCTGGGGCTTACTCTGCTGGCGCTGCTTCTGGTGCTGGTGCTTCTGCTGGTTCTTACTCTGCTGGCACTGCTCCTGGTGCTGGTGCTTCTGCTGGTGCTTATTCTGCTGGTGCTGCTCCTGGTCCTGTTGGTGCTGCTGGTGCTGCTGGTGCTCCTGGTCCTGCTGGTGCTGCTGGTGCTTACTCTGCTGCTGCTGATCCTGGTCCTGCTGGTGCTGCTGGTGCTGCTAGTGCTATGTTTGCTGCTACTGTTGTTGTTGCTGCTGCTGATGGTGGTGGTGTGGCGGAGCAGCCCCTAGAACTTCGAAGCCCCTCCAATGAGGGCCCAGAAGGCCCTGCCAGAGGGAGGAAGAGTCATAAGCGAGAATGGGAGAGGAGGCAATACTCCATCGAAGAGGAACATGAGGATGAGATGCTCGAATGGTTGAGGGAGAATGAGTACCTATGGCGGAAGGGACACAGGCTCTATCGAGACACCAAAAGGAAGCAGGCGGCTTGGACAGAGAAGGCGGAGAGCCTGGGCTACACTTCGGAGGTCCTCCTCGGGTGGTGGAAGCACATGCACACCTGGTACGGGAAGCTGCACCTCAAGAAGTTTGGCCAGGCTGCGATCAAGCTCACCGACCGGGAGACCTACGTGATGGCCAAGTGCATCTTCTTGGAGGGTGAGAACCGCCATCAAGGAGCAGCCCCTCTGTCTACCCTCTCTCTCAGGCAGTCCACAGAGAGCCAGTCCTCTTCTGGCCAAGAGTCAGCTCCTGTGTCCAGGCAGGTATCTGTGGAGCATCTTGCGATGGAGACCCCCCCGACAGCTGCACTCCCTGTGGCGGAGCACGTGGAGGACCCCCTGACGCATTGGGAGCAAGGATTGGGCACTTCTACCAGAGACCAACCCACACCCAACCCCAGCTCCACCTCCACACTGTCCTGCTGGAGATCAGGGACACCATCAAAAGCAGTGTAGATCTCCTCTCTCAGCTGGTACACACTGACATACCATCCTCAAACTGCAAGCCCTTCCTCACCTACGTCAACCAGACCCTCATGGACATGTCCGAATCACAGTACTAGGTGATAAAGGAGAGTATCACCGGTCTTCTTCACAACCCTCCAGATCCAGCTGAACCTGCTCCGACCCAGTCCAGGTCTGCTCCTCCACCCCAGGTGATGTCACAGCCCTTCCAAGGCTTTCCACAGGCCCTCACCGACCAAGGCTACGGCTACCAGGAGTTCCAGAAGCACAGGCAGCCCTTCCTAGTCCAGGCACAGGTTCATCGAATGCCACCGATGCCACCCATGCCACCCATGCCACAGATGCCACCCACGCCACAGATGCCACCCATGCCACAGATGCCACCCATGCCTCACCTTGCTCAGCTGCAGACCAGACAACCCCACTCCACTCCTCCTTCTTCCACCCCACAGCCAAGCCCGGCCTCAGAACATCTGTCATCGGTCTTGGGACTGACACCCCATGTCCTGGAGGAAGGGGCTCTCAACATCACAGGACTGAGCCAGCTCTCTGAGAGCTTCCTCCACACACCATCCCCTGTTGTCCTCTTGGGGCCAGGCACCCCAATGGTGCCTCAGACCAGCACTCCAGCAGCAGCCACCTCCACAGCACCTGGACCCTTCACCCCTGAGATGATGGGTACGCCTCAGAGTGACTGAGAAGAGTGCCAGAGACTGGGTTGCTACCTGTTGACTTTATCTTTGCTTGGGACACTTTTTTTGGGTCATTTTGCTTTTACAGTTTAGTATAAATAAAGTTTATCTTTGCTTCACACACTTGCTTCATTTATTTTAGTAAATAAAATCTTGGTGGAAACTTTTAGAAATGGTTTAAGCCTTTGCATGCTTGTGGGATGGGTAAGGATAACAGTGGGATGGGCAGGGATACCAGTGGGATGGGTAATAGATGTGGGATGGGATGGGATACCTGTGGGATGGGTAATAGCTGTGGGATGGGTTAGGATAGCAGTGGGATGGGCAGGGATACCTGTGGGATGGGTAATAGCTGTGGGATGGGTAGGGATACTTGTGGGATGGGTAATAGCTGTGGGATAGATTAACCTCCGGTGCAAGCATAGTGGGACTATAGGGTCCACCCTCCCAGGTGCCACATAGGTGTCATAGACCCTTTATTATCTATAACAATGTAATCATTCATCAACACATTTCAACATAAACACAACTCTTTATTAAATTTATTGCAGGGCCACTCAACATACATGGCACAATCTCATCCGTGTGATGAGACAGGCTGAAGGAAGCATCCATTAAGCATCTACCATCCTGTCTTGCCACTCCACTGCTCCAGCTGGGGAGTTGCACCAGTGTTTCAGGAGGTTGCACGGTATCTGTCAGGTTTCGCCCTTGCCTCCATTCACCAGGCTCCATGTCCCCATTCTTGTTGGTGGTCCACAAGCCTGTTCTGCAACACTGGGTAGCGGGTGCACATGAGATTGTGTAGGATGCAGAAAGCTTCCACAATGTTCCTCACGGTCTCTGGGTGATGCTGCATGGTGGTGAGAAGTACCTGGAACCTTTTGGCCAGGATTCCAAAGGCGTTCTCCACCACCCGCCTTGCCCTGGACAGCCTGTAGTTGAAGATCCTCTCTTCACGGGTGAGGCATCTGGAAGTGTAGGGCTTCATGAGGTAGGTTCTGAGGGAGAAGGCGTTATCCCCCATGATGAAGTAGGGCACATCTTGTCTGTTGTTGGGCAGGGGGTCTGGATCTGGGAAGCCCATGATGAGGTTGCATTCCAGCTCCTCCTTGAGGTGACTGGCGTTGTATACCTGGGCATCTGAAGATGAGCCGTTGCCTGAAGCATCGATGTACGTGAACTTGTAGTCAGCATCAACCATGGCGAAGAGGATGAAGCTGAAGAAGCCCTTGTAGTTGTGATAAGTTTACCCTGAGTTGGCTGGAGCTTTGCAGGCTACGTGCTTGCCATCTTTGGCTCCAACGGTGTGGGGGAAATTCCACTTCTGATACCACTGCTCTGCAACTTTCTTCCAGCCTTCTTCAGTGGAGGGGCACTGGAGGAGCTCCTCCAGGTATTCTTCGATGATGGCCTGCACCACTTCTCTGACCACAATGCTGATGGTGTTGTGTGGCACCCTCCAGCCGTACTGCATGCTCCTGTACATGGTCCAGGAGACCAGGTGGCGCAGAGTCAGTGCCACCTTGAGCCCAGGGTCCATGCTGGGCTGATGGTTGGTGTTTGCCTTGGTCAACCTGGGTCTCAGCCACTCCACAACTTCATCAAACATGGCTGGCGGCATCCTCATGAAATTCTGGAATGCATGAGAGTCTTCGTTCCTCAGCTCCACCATCAGCTTGTTTTGCAATCTGTACTTGGCTCTTCTCGCGATCCATCTTTGGACCCAGACACTTCTTGGACGCCTCCTTTTCTTCCCATAGAACAGGTGAAAGAGGGCTTTGCACTGTTGTAGAACGATGGCGGCTACCAAAAGGAGTGTGTGACGATCCATGGTGGAGATGACTGGATGCTATGGAAGAGCAAGAGCCAGATGAAGGCTGAAGAGGTCTGCACTGCAGGGCTGCTGGACTGAAAGTGAGATCCAGGTGATTTCTCCCCCTTTTTATAGGAAATATAGGTTTTCCGCTAGGTGTCCTTTTGCATCCTCTAGGCATCCTTCAGACATCCTAAATATCCGAGATACGTCCTCTATATGAATGTTTTTTCCATTTTAATGTTTTGTATGCGAGCTGCATCCACTTTCATCCTTTCTACGTCTGTGCTACTAACGGTGCATGTCAGTTCCATGTCTGTTTCGCTTCGTCCCTGTGTCTATTTTCCGCTGGAGCAGATGTGAGTTGCGCGGATGCGCAGTGGATGCCTAGCGGATATAGTGGACGCGTAACGGATGATGATGGACGTATAACGGATGTTCCCTGTATGCGTAGCGGATGTATAACAGGCACGTTGAATACTTTATCCGCTCAAAAAGTTTTGTGCAGCTCAAAACTTTTTGAGCGGATGAAATGTTAGTCGATGGATGCTGGACGGATAGAGAGTATGAAAAACGGACGCAGTGAGTAGAGAATGGAAGCATCACGTTAACCAACGGATGGCAAGTGTTTCTCTCCATTTTACATCCTCTTTCCATCCGTTGGTGCTGTGTGACAGGGGCTTTCTATTTATTCTTAAATCTGATCCAGAAGTAATGTGGGTATTTATTAAATTACATTGTATGGTACCAGACATAGATATGTTGAAAAGATAATACTTAAATGCACTTAAACACTTGAATTGTCAGTATGGTTAGCCATAAGGAAAATTAAGGATGTAAAATTCTAAGCAATGTTCTGCCAATTTATTTATTAAAAAATGTATAAGGCCATCCAACTCATAGGTGGTTTACACTGTTAATGTACTGTTACACTAATTTTAGAACTAATGTGCAGTAGCCTTTTCATGTACATTCACATCTTTTGATAGTAGAAACTTAATGTGTATTCAGATGATCTACAAATGTATCATTTGTTTTTAATCCTCCATATATAGTGCCTCTCTCTGGGTGCACTAGTAGTCTTAAACCTCACTTGCTCATTTGCCTTTCATAATCTGTGCAATGAATTACTTTCTGAGAAGACAAATGAAGACAGACAAATTGGGATTCTGTAGTTGAATCGGTCAGAACATCTCACCAAATTTATGTTATACACTAAATTGCTTTCCAGTTCTCCCATGAAATGCATACACCCCTTTCAGTATACTTCAGAGTTTGAAATGCAGTCACTTTGATGATCAAAACATTGAGGTCTGTGAACAAATGAATCAGAATGACATCACTGAAAGACTGTAAAATATGGTTTAATGGAAGGTACAGAGCTTTCTACAGCATCCAAACTGCATGTGCTTATGAGATGTTAGCTTCTGCTTTTTTGAGAGAGAGAGATTATTATTAATAATACATTATTAATTCATTTTTCTGGGTGACTCTAATGGCATTCTTCCCGACCATTGTTTGCCAAAATGTTGTGGATTTTAGATTAATTGTCAACAAAGCGTCAAAAATAAACCTATCATGATGCAATAAAGACTTAAACCATGAGTCAGTGCTGTGATGATACGCTGAAAGAACAATCAGCTGAGGCTTCAAATCTCAATTGCTGTTTGTTACAGCTACCACTCCAGCTTATTGCTCAAGAGATGATTTTATTATATAGATAAATAATTTGTTCACAGCCATGTAGCATGAATCAAAGAACTATGCTTACTAGAGCCTCGGTGGAGCAATGGTTAGAGTACAGTACTGCAAGTTACTTCTGCTGCAGCCAGCTGCCTGAAATTTGGCAGATCAAATCTCACCAGGCTCAAGGTTGACTCAGTCTTCCATCCTTCCGATCTGAGTAAAATGAGGACTCAAATTGTTGGGGGCAATATGTTGACTCTGTAAATCGCTTAGAGAAGCCTGTAAAGCACTATAAAGCAGTATATAAGTCTAAGTGCTATTACTATTGCTATTCTACAGTGAGCAGCTGTGATATTGGGCAGAAACTTCAGCTTCAGTCATAACAATACAAGAGCACACAATAGATACAAACTCAAGGTTAACTGCACTAAACTTGACTGCAGAAAATACGACTTCAGCAGCAGAGTGATCAATGTTTGGAATACTCTCCCTAACTCTGTGGTTTCTTCCCCAAACCCCAAAAACTTTAACCTTAGTCTGTCTACTATTGACCTCATCCCCTTCCTAAGAGACCTGTAGGGGGCGTGCATAAGCGCACCAATCGTGCCTGCCGTCCCTGTCCTGTTGTTTCTTTTATTTTTCTTATAAGTATCTTTCTCATGTATTCAAAACTATGTTTATTCTTATACCTGTATCTTGTAAGCAATTGACAAATCAAATAAATACTAAAATACTAGAAACCTGTGAGTGTATGTCTACATTAGTAGCCTCTTGCCTTATAAGGTACAGTACTGCACACCGTGCTCTGCAAGTGTGATGAAGCCTAGTAACTTTCCATTCCCATTTGTGCACCTTTTAAGGAGCTTCTGGGTTGCAAGGATTACCCAGTGACATCGCCCTTGCCCAGGGATGCCTATGGGGGCTTATTTCATGTCCCTGACTAGAAGCTGGAACAAATGATGGGAGCTCACCCTGCCACATACCAGCATTTGGGTTTTGAACTTGCTAACTTCCAGCCCAGCATCCTAATCACACAAGCCACCATGCCCCTCTGATTGTAACTGAGACTTTTAAACATTGTTTTGATTGCCTTTCAGCAGGAGTCAAAGACTGAAAATATGGCTTACTAGATACTGTACTTAAAGCAAATAGACAAAGGCTAAAATGTTACCAAAGAGCTATTTTCATTGTCAGCAGCAAAGGGAATTGAATTAGAAGGAAACCCTTGCAGCATTTTGAAAAAAAAGTTAGGAAGAAAGTAGATGGCCTATTGACAGTTTTGATGGATTGATTATGCCCCATCAAGTTGTTGACATCTAGCAACCACATAGATAGATTTTCTCCAAGGGGAACAGTTCCTAGTCTGGTCTTTCAAGTTTTCAAATGGTACACTCTTCACACTGTAACTTGAATCCCTCCACCTTGCTGCTCGTCATCTTCTCTTTTCACCCACCTTTTTCAGAATTAGAGCCTTCTCTAGTGATCTTTGCATTATGTATCGGAACTGGATAACTTTATATTACACAAAGACGTAATTCTGATTTACCATATTTATATTGCCACCCATCGCATGACTCTGGAAAATATACAAACAAACCATAAAAAAGAAAGGAGAGTCCCACCTCCTGGTTCTACCAGATACAACTCCTTAGCAGATGGGACCCATAACATACCTTTTCTGCCAGAACTGATGGGATTGGCAGATGTCATCAGCAATAGGTGATCTCTCAGAAACTTGGCCCCATGCCATGAAGCTGGCAATACGCCAAACTGGCAATCAATGCTGCTTGTGGAGAGGTGTAACATGTATTACTCAAGAGGCACATATAAGTGCCCATAGTGCTGCATTCTGTACCACCTGAAGCTTGTAGATACTATTCAAGGGCAACCTCTGATGGAGTCTGCTTGGAAGATGACCAGAGCATGAGTGAGTGTGAGTAGAACATACTAATCCAGGAATAGATGTACACTGTGCAAAAGCCCTTTGAGCCACAACTGCCACCTCCTCTTTGAGCAGGAGTCACAAATCTAACAGAACTCCCAAGTTGTGCATCAGGTCTGTTTGGAGCAGTGCAAACCCCATGCAGTACCAAAGATAGCATAGCCCCAGAACCGGCATGCCCAAAACCCTTCTCAGAGTTGCCAGGATTCAGTTGAAACTTGTTGCTCCTGTCCTATACCCAGGCACCAGGATAAGGCATCCACAGCATTGGATGACCATTGCCATTGATGTAATATTAAATATCAGTAGCATAATGATGATATCTTCATATAAATGTTAAAAAGAAGCAGAGAGAGCACTGAACTCTGCATGTCTATATAAGAGCCAAAGAACTGATTAATATCAACCTCAGAGAAACCTCAGGACAAATACAGTGTCATACCTCCCCAATCTGCAGAGCCAGTGCAGAAGATACTATGGTTTGTGGGGCCATGAAAAGCTGCTGAAAAGTCAGTCAGAGCTAGAATGGATGCCCAAGCCCCACACCAGAAATAATCTAAGAGCATAACCAATGCTAGTTCTGTGCCCTATCCAGACCTGACTGAGAGGGGTCCATATAATATGCTTTATCAGGTCCTCAGAGGCTGTTGCACAAACATCTTTTTTAACACCTTCCCTAAAAGGGCTGGGTAGATCCTAGACAAAATTTGTTTGGTGATCCACTATGTTTCTTGGCTGCCCATATTACTCTCAGAATCTCCTCCAACATCAACATTCAAAAGTGTCAATATTCTATCATCTCTTGCTTCCTCTAAGTCCAACTTTTATTTCCATAGATTGTCACAGGGAATATCATGGTTTCCCAATTTTAAACATAGACCCTTCATAGCATTTGAACATATTATCCAAGGACGTTATGGCTGCTCTGCCAAGGAATAAGTCTGTGGCATGTTTTTTGACAGCTTTTTAATTTACTATTGATAATTGATCCTAAAAGACAGGAATTCTCCACCCATTAGTTATCTGTGTTGCCAGTTATAAGGCTGATGGTTGTAGCTGGATATTATACCAATTACCATGAGTTTGATTTTCTTTCTTTTTATTTTAATCCTATTTGTTTCACTTTTATTACTATAGTTTGCAGATCTTTACATTTTGGCCATGAGGATACTTGTCATTGGCATAGTGCATGTTATTGATATTTCTTTTTCCAGTTTCTAATTTTCATCATTTTCTGATTATTCAGTATGAATTACATTTTCTAGAGCACTGAGGATTATTTTTGAAGGAAAAAAAAAGGCAGAGAAAGTGGAAGAAAATGTTATTGTTTAGCTGTTAGACATCCTTCAGGAATCCAAACAAAAAACCCAAATTATTCTCTCTCTGTGTCTCTCTGTTTCTCTGTGTGTGCGTTTGTGTGCATCTCAAGAACAGCAAATATTTACTCTTTTAATCTGTGCTACAAGGGAAGTTCTTTGAGAGATTACAAATTATATGGTGTACCTTCATGGAAAAAAGTTTTGTGAAGCATCAAATGTATGTCATTTTCTTGTCCCCTTCAAATAAAACAATTGATCAATATTACATTTTGAAGGCAAGGGTACAATTTGGTGGTTCAGTGTTCAGCAGTGTATTTCACCAATTACGGTTTTGGTATATCAGCTATATACAGTATTTCCCCCCAACAATACTGGCTATTCTTACTGGTAATATCCAAGTTATTTATTGTGATGCATAGTCTTTGAGTGTCTTTTGGGTACTTGATGGAGAACAGAATATGACATATTATTGACAGTAGCTAAATCAGCATGTTTCACCTATAAAGGAACTTGACTCCAATTTCTTTCTACAGCTGATCATGATACTAGGACTGGAAGACCTGAAATAGTACTGTTTCTATATTAACATGCCCATAGTCACCATTGGATACGTTTGTTAGTAGCGACTGATAAGAAGAGACTTTCTGTAGCTGTGAACAAGTCTTACATAATTCCTTCCCAACCCAAAAGTTCATTGAACCCTCTTGAGTCTTTCTTTTAAACATTAGAGTTCATTACAAATATTACAATATCTGACTGTTATACTTATTTGTGCCTTGGTTAATTACTGTGGCTCATTGTTTTTACTGAATTTGAATGGTTTACATATTCAGTGTATACACTGAATATTAACTGACAGGGAGATATTTGAAGGTCCATCACATTGAAAATGGCAGCCATTCTCTGTTGCGTCACACAAATGTTTAATGGACTGAGTTGGATACAAATGATTAGCTTTTGATTGTAAGAAGAAAACTTATATGCAGTGCAGATGAGTTACATTTTATATAATGTGTGTCTTTGTGCCACCTTGCCACAACCTTTCATCACATAATTAATTATAAGTAGTTTGGGATGTATAATATAAGTGTCTTTGAATTCTAACAGTATGTTTGTTTATTTATTTATACAATTTCTATAGCCACCCATCTCAATCAGCAGCTCATATAGCTCATACAGCTCTGGATAGCTTACACAATTCTAAAACTATAAAAGCAATTAATGTAATAAATAAATGGATAAATGCTTTTGTATGGAATTGACTAATAGCATCCACTAAAAGCTGATATTGAAGAAAATGTGCTCCATTAATTTACTTTTGCAGGTTCCTATATTTTTAATCATGCTACAGTTTAAAAACCAGTAATCATTTATAAGTTTTTATGATCAAGCTAGTTAAATAACTACAAGCAGTTTTGAACATCTGTAAAGAAAATGGAAGAACTATATAACATATACAGATAGCAAATGACTTATCAGTTTAATACATTTATTATTTATCTGTTTCTCTTGAAATCATTTTAGCTGACATTCGGCTTTATTCCAAAATGCATTTGGAAGCAAACTTAGAACTTTTAAGACTTTATACACTCAAAAAACTTTAAAAGAGCTACATATGAATATAGAAATTGTCAAGTCTAATGTTTATCAGTGTAATGAATTCATCGAAATACTGGTCACTTAATTTCTCTCTGCTTTCTTATCATTAATGGCTCAGACTATATTTATTCCCAATCATGTCCAAATATCTTCTTCTAGAATTATAATGAAATCATATTGTTGCAATTTAAACATGTCTGAACACTTGACAACAAAATTTAGGGGTGCTGATTGAGTAGCACTTTTATCAGCCTATCTCTGCAGTAATCTTTTCAAAGATCATACAACACGAGAATCTACTTAAGGACCTGTCACATAGGCCGACGGATGCAAAACCTATGTAAAAAGGAAACAGCGGATGAGAAAATGTTCCATCCGTTGTTATCCGCTTTCAAAAGTGCCCCGAATTTGCATAAGCAGAGCGGACAACAATGGAAAGGAACGGATGGGGAGAGGACATAGCGAGGATGGAAAGCGGATGCTCCACGGAAGCCTAGCGGATGGAAGCGGATGGAAGCGGATGGCACATCTGCAGGGCTTCTGGGGGAGCACAGTGAAGCAGACACGCAATGGAAGGAACAGATGCAGAGCGGATGCCGAGCGGATGAAGCGGATGCAGAGCAGACGCCTAGCTGATGCCTAGCGGATGCCTAGCGGATGCAAAGCATTCACTGTGCATGCGGGGAGGATGCATTGCATCAGCCCCGTGGATATAAAGGGCTGCAGCTCGCAAGCAGGTCACCATTCAGAGGAAAGACCTGCTGCCAGACACAGCTCCAGCCATCCATCCAGCCATCCAGCCAACAACCATGGGGAAGAAGAGAAAGCCTCTGCCATCTGCTGCCAGCCCTGGCAAGAAGGACAGGGCCACCATCCCACCCCCTGGCCCTGACTCTGCTTCTGCTGGGGTTTCTGCTGCTCGGGCTGACTCTTCTGGTGCTGGGGCTTCTGCTGGTGCTTACTCTGCTGGTGCTGCTCCTGGTGCTCGTGCTTCTGCTGGTGCTTACTCTGCTGGCGCTGCTCCTGGTTCTGGTGCTTCTGCTGGTGCTGCTGGTGCTGCTGGTCCTGCTGGTGCTCCTGGTGCTGCTGGTGCTGCTGGTCCTGCTGGTGCTTACTCTGATGGTGCTGATCCTGGTCCTGCTGGTCCTGCTGGTGCTGCTGGTGCTTACTCTGCTGCTGGTGCTTACTCTGCTGCTGATGATCCTGGTCCTGCTGGTGCTGCTGGTCCTCCTGGTGCTGCTGGTGCTGCTAGTGCTGCTGGTCCTGCTTTTGATGCTACTGTTGTTGTTGCTACTGCTGCTGCTGGTGTGGTGGAGCAGCCCCTACAACCTCGAAGCCCCTCCGATGAGGGCCCAGATGGCCCTGCCAGAGGGAGGAAGAGGCATATGTGAGAACGAGAACAGGAGAGGAGGCAATACTCCATCGAAGAGGAACATGAGGATGAGGTGCTCGAATGGCTGAGGGAGAATGAGTATATTTGGCGGAAGGGACACAGGCTCTATTGAGACACCAAAAGGAAGCAGGTTGCTTGGAGAGAGAAGGCGGAGAGCCTGGGCTACACTTCGGAGGTGCTCCTCGGCTGGTAGAAGCACATGCACACCTGGTACGGGAAGCTGAACCTCAAGAAATCTGGCCAGGCTGCAGTCAAGCTGATGGACCGAGAGACCTCCGTGATGGCCAAGTGCAGCTTCTTGGAGGGTTGAGATCTGCCACTGGGGAGCAGCCCCTCTGTCTACCCTCTCTCTCAGGCAGTCCACAGAGAGCCAGTCCTCTTCTGGCCAAGAGTCAGCTCCTGTGTCCAGGCAGGTATCTGTGGAGCGTGCCACGATGGAGACCCCCCCGACAGCTGCATTCCCTGTGGCGGAGCACGTGGAGGACCCCCTGATGCAGTGGGAGCAAGGAGAGGGCGCTTCCACCAGAGACCAACCCACATCCACCCCCAGCTCCTCCTCCACAGAAAGCAGGCAGAGAGGCAGACCAGAGGGACAGAGCCACACTGTCCTGCTGGAGATCAGGGACACCATCAGAAGCAGCGTAGATCTCCTCTCTCAGCTGGTACATACCGACGTCCCATCCTCCAACCACAAGCCCTTTCTCACCTACGTCAACCAGACCCTCATGGACATGTCTGAATCACAGAACCAGGTGATAAAGGACAGGATCACCGGTCTTCTTCACAACCCTCCAAACCCAGCTGAACCTGCTCCCACCCAGTCCAGGTCTGCTCCTCCACACCAGGTGATGTCACTGCCCTTCCAAGGCTTTCCACAGGCCCTCACCGACCAAGGCTACGGCTACCAGGAGCTCCAGCAGCACAGGCAGCCCTTCCCAGTCCAGGCACAGCTACATTATACGCCACCGATGCCACCGGTGCCACCGATACCACTGACGCCACCGATGCCACTGATGCCACATATGCCACCCACGCCACAGATGCCACCATGCCACAGATGCCACCCATGCCTCATCTCACTCAGCTGCAGACCAGACAGCCCAACTACACTCCTCCTTCCTCCACCCCACAGCCAAGCCCGGCCTCAGAACATCTGTCATCAGTATTGGGGCTGACACCCCATGTCCTGGAGGAAGGGGCTCTCAACATCACAGGACTGAGCCAGCTCTCTGAGAGCTTCCTCCACACACCATCCCCTGTTGTCCTCTTGGGGCCAGGCACCCCTATGGCGCCTCAGACCAGCACTCCAGCAGCAGCCACCTCCACAGCACCTGGACCCTTCACCCCTGAGACCCTTCGCCTCAGAGTGACTGAGAAGAGTGCCAGAGACTGGGTTGCTACCTGTTGACTTTATCTTTGCTTGGAACACTTGGGTCATTTTGCTTTTACAGCTTTTTATTAATAAAGATTATCTTTGCTTCACACACTTGCTTCATTTATTTTATTAAATAAAATCTTGGTGGAAACTTTTAGAAATGGTTTAAGCCTTTGCATGCTTGTGGGATGGGTAAGGATAGCAGTGGGATGGGCAGGGATACCTTTGGGATGGGTAATAGCTGTGGGGTGGGTGAGGATACCTGTGGGATGGGAAATAGCTGTGGAATAGATAAACCTCCAGTGCAAGCATAGTGGGACTATATGGTCCACCATCCCAGGTGCCACACCTTTGGCCCTTTATTATAAAGAACAATGTTATCATTGATCCACACATTTCAACATAAACACAACTCTTTATTAAATGCCCTGTTCATTGTAGGGCCACTCAACATACATGGCACAATCTCATCAGTGTGATGAGACAGGCTGAAGGAAGCATCCATTAAGCATCCAGCATCCTGTGTTGGCACTCCACTGCTCCAGCTGGGGAGTTGCACCAGTATTTCAGGAGGTTGGGCTGCTTCTTCCCTTCACGTGAAGTTCTGTTGGGGCCTTGCATATCCACAGTATCTATCAGGTTTCGCCCTTGCCTCCATTCACCAGGCTCCATGTCCTCATTGCCTTGTTGGAGGTCCACGAGCCTGTTCTGCAACACTGGGTAGTGGGTGCACATGAGATTGTGCAGGCTGCAGCAAGTTTCCACGATGTTCCCCACGGTCTCTGGGCAATGCTGCATGGTGGTGAGAAGTACCTGGAACCTGCTGGCCAGGATGCCAAAGGCGTTCTCCACCACCAGTCTTGCCCTGGACAGCCTGTAGTTGAAGATCCTCTCTTCACGGGTGAGGCATCTGGAAGTGTAGGGCTTCATGAGGTAGGCTCTGAGGCAGAAGGCGTCATCCCCCACAATGAAGTAGGGCACATCTTGTGTGTCGTTGAGCAGGGGGTCTGGATCTGGGAAGCCCATGATGAGGTTGCGTTCCAGCCCCTCCTTGAGATGACTGGCGTTGTATACCTGAGCATCTGAAGATGAGCCGTTGCCTGAAGCCTCAATGTACATGAACTTGTAGTCAGCATCGACCATGGTGAAGAGGATGATGCTGAAGAAGCCCTTGTAGTTGTGATAAATGGACCCTGAGTTGGCTGGAGCTTTGCAGGCCACCTGCTTGCCATCTATGGCTCCAACGGTTTGGGGGAAGTTCCACTTCTGATACCACTGCTCTGCAACTTTCTTCCAGCCTTCTTCAGTGGAGGGGCACTGGAGGAGCTCCTCCAGGTATTCTTCGATGATGGCCTGCACCACTTCTCTGACCACAATGCTGATGGTGTTGTGTGGCACCCTCCAGCCGTACTGCATGCTCCTGTACGTGGTCCCAGAGACCAGGTGGCGCAGAGTCAGTGCCACCTTGAGTCCAGGGTCCAGGCTGGGCTGGAAGTTGGTGCTCTGCTTGGTCAACCTGGGTCTCAGCCACTGCACAACTTCATCAAACAAGGCTGGCGGCATCCTCATGAACTTCTGGAATGCACGAGGGTCTTCATTCCTCAGTTCCACCATCAGCTTGTTGTACAGTCCATACTCTGCTCTTCTCCCAATCCATCTTCGGACCCAGATGCTTTTTGGCTGCCTCCTTTTCTTCCCATAGAAGAGTTGAAAGAGCCTGTAGATGGCTTCGCACTGTTGCAGAATGATGGTGGCTACCAAAAGGACTGTGTTACGATCCATGGTGGACATGACTGGATGCTGTGGAAGAGCAAGAGCAAGATGAAGGCTGAAGAGGTCTGCACAGCAGGGCTGTTGGACTGGACTGCAGGTGAGTTCCTCCCCCTTTTTATTGGAAATATAGGTTTTCCGCTAGGTGTCCTTTTGCATCCTCTGGACATCCTGCAGACATCCTAAATATCCGAGATACGTCCCCTATACGAACGTTTTTTCCGTTTTAATGCTTTGTATGCGAGCTGCATCCGCTTTCATCCTTTCTCTGTCCGTGCTACTGATGCTTTCTGTCCATTCCGTGTCCGTTTTGCTTCCTCCCTGTGTCCGTTTTCTGCTGGAGCGGATGCGAGTTGCATGGATGCACAGCGGATGGCTAGCAGATATAGCAGATGCATAACGGATGACAACGGATGTGGAACGGATGTTCCCCGTATGTGTAGTGGATGCAGAACGGACACGTTGGATACATTTTCCGCTCAAAAAGTTTTGTGCAGCTCAAAACCTTTTGAGCGGATGAAATATCAATAGATGGATGCTGGACGGATAGAGAGTATGAAAAACGGATTCAGTGAGTACAGAATGGATGCATCGCGTTAACCAACAGATGGCAAGTGTTTCTCTCCATTTTACATCCTCTTTGCATCCGTTGGTGCTGTGTTACAGGGGCTTTAAGTGCCATTAATTGTGGAGTAAAACTTTGACAGAAATTTTATGCTTTAGATACAGGACTTGATTCCTCCCCCCATATTTTGGATTCTTTGGTCAAGCAAGGGCTTCTGATTATGAGAAATGAGCTAGCCAGAGCTTTAGTTGTATAGCCTAGTTGATCCAAAAGGCACCAGCTGTAGGAAGCTATTGTTCAGGTCTCACTAGGCTCAAGGTTGACTCAGCCTTCCATCTTTCTGAGGTGGGTAAAATGAGGACCCAAATTGTTGGCGGAAATATGATAACTGTAAACCACTTAGAGAAGGCTGTAAAGTGGTAGATACGTATAACTGCTATTGCTTTAGGAAGACTGAAGTATCTAGAAATAATGATCATAGTCCTGGGCAAAAGTATTTGTTACAAAACTGGTGTATGAAATCTGGGCATAAAAAAGCTTTATGATCATTATTACGTCAGCTAAATTCGACAGAAAATCCCAACTTTTGCTATTATCTAGTGGGCATCTGGAATTTTTGCAACCTCAGTCTGAGAGCTGTATTACAGAAGGCTATAAGAGAACTGATTTCACTTCTGCTCTGCCGCGCCTCAGCTGAGCTACAAACAAAGGAAATATAGGACAGGAAAGGGCAAGCCCAACTGCTGACTGGTGCAACTGGATTGCTAGAACTGGTGTGTGTATGTGCGTGTGTGTGCACACGCACACACACACACATACATATATATGTTTTCTTGTTTTCACGGGTATTTATATCTATGGTTAGGTTTCTTTGGGTATTTTCCCACGTCTTAATAATTGTGCTTTTAAAATTATAGCAATGTTTCGGCAGCTGAGTTCAGAGTTGCTTGCAGTGGGGACTATCAGATTTCACACCCCTACTTGGCATTAAATGACAAATTCTCCAGACATTTACACTTTTGTTCAGCCCTCAACAAAAGACTTTCAGAAATGATACAGATACAGATAATCAGAGTTGGAAGGGACCTTGTAGGTCATCTAGTCCAACCCCCCGCCCAAGTGGGAGACCCTATACCATTTCTGACAAATGGCAGTTCAATCTCTTCTTGAAAGTCTCAACTGATGGCACCCCCACAACTTCCGAGGGCAAAGCTGTTCCATTGGTTGATTGTTCTCACTGTCAGAAAGTTTCTCCTTGTTTCCAGATTAAATGTCTCCTTGTTCAGTTTCCATCCATGATTCTTTGAGATTAGGATGTTTACTTCAGACAAACTTTAAGCACGACTGATTGCCAGCTGCAGTTCAACAAAGTGAGAAACTTTATATTAGGCTGTAGGATTTAAATTTTAGGGTGTTTTACAGATATTGGGATGGTCTGTTGATAGCACTGGCAGACTACTGAGAAATGTCTGTAAATTGTAACAGTTCTCCCTAGTCTGGAAATCATTACTAGTATGATATTAAAAAAAATGGGAGATTTTCAGAGCCTCCTGTTTAATTGTCTTAATGGTGCTTCCCCCCCTCAAAAGGCAACTGGACTTTCTTAGGTTTTTTTTTCTTCTTTGAAAATATTTTGCTTCTTATCTCAGAAGCTTCTTTAGTTCTAACTGACTGGTGTGGAATGGAAAGAATTATATGAATCTATATAATTTATACAAATTTCCACAGACATCTCTCTTAGTTGTGATTAGGCTGCCCCTCCTTGGATTTTCCATCTCTTTGGACACAATTCTCAGGTTTATAGAAAATGAAGGAGAAATGAAAACTGATCCAGTCAAGCAAATGTTCTTTGTTCGGATTTCTAATGGCTGACTCATTTAATGACTTCGTGGCCAAAATCACCTTTCTAAAAAAAAATTTGTTCAATTATTCAGCCTCTGGCTAAATTTCATCAACTATGCCACTGTATAAAAATGTTTTTATAGCAGAACCTCTCTCTCTCTTTTGTTCTGTTTCTTTTAGAGATTCAAATGATTACTTCTATTTGTCAAATTTCAACTTATCAGATGCTTTAGCGATTGCTGCTGTGTGAAGTGAGAAATTACACATTATGATACACAACAAACCATGATAAAATTTACTAGGTTTTGTGTTATATGATGAGTGATTCTACTCACTTTCTGTTGCTCTGTGATTAACTTAAAATCAGTTTTCATTGTTCAAAATATAAGAAGTCAAGTCAATCCATTTTCCCACCTCTTACAGTTTTTTAATACTCATCTTTGCATGTTCCCCAGTTTCACATTGTATGCCACGTCCTAGCTTCAGCAAAGGGAGAAAATGCCCATGCAACTGATAGGCAACATGGAGGCAACATGGAGGCTTTTGTGAGAGGGGGTGAGACTTATAGAGGTGATGGGTGAGGAAAAAAAAACACATTGTGGGAGTCTGGAGTGTTTGGAGCAGAGCATTTGCAGTGAGGTCTGAGAAGACAACAGGAAAACTTGTCTGAAGAGAGAGCAGCAAACGAGCAGGGGAGGCAACAGAAGAGCTATTGGCAAGAAGGAGAAAGAGTGTTTGAGCATGACAGCTTACTAGAGGTTGAAGAGAAGATAACCTATAAATAAATGCCACTGAATGTTTTGAAAAGTAGCAAGGGACTCTGACTCCGTCAGAGACACCCTAGACATTGCCAAAATCAAGAGTAGGAATGCGCAAAACCAAGATCTGAAGTTGCTTCCAACAATGGAAGGCAGTCCCTGCACAATTTAAATCTTCTCCCTTCCAGTTGTGCATAGCTCAGGCTTTCCTTGCTTTCAGTTGCTAATAATGAGGCATCAGGCTTGCTTGCAGAGTTAGCATCTTACTGCTTGCTTGTGAAGCATTTTGTTTGAGGGGGTGCAGGATTTTCAGACCAGGGGATTTACTTTGCTTCTTGTCACATGTATTGGCTACAGAAGGATAATTGCTGACTGATGAGAAACCTGGGAGGGTATCAGTGTTGGATTCAGTGAGTGCAATGCATAATGCAATCTGGTCCACTTGGGTCTCAGAGTTGGTTCTGAGGCCATGGCAGTATAGCTGTTTTTCTCATATTAAGCAAGTCTGTGAAATTGTTTGTTCAATTTTCTTGATTGACCTATCTAATACACAACTCACAAACCCTCATTCAGCATGGTTCAAAATTATGACAGTGCTAAAGGGAACTTACAACCGGTCCTCTAAGTTTCAACCGTTGCAGCATCCCTGCAGTTTGCAATTTGGTACTTGGCAACACCCACAGTTACGACAGCTACAGCATTTCATAGTCACGGAATCGCCATTTGTGACTTTTCCTGCTGAATTCTCACAAGTAAAGGTAGTAGAACACTGTAATTTGTTCCAGATCCCATTACATTTTCACCCACCATCCTGTACAGGTAGTTCTTGATTTATGATTATAATTGAGCTTGTAATTATGGTTGCAAGTTGTCACAGTCATAAGTCATAACTCACAAGATTGAGTGATCTTTGGACAGTTTTTGTGGTAAGTTTAGAAATAAATCAAATCAATCATTTGTTCAGTAGAAAGCTCTTTTTCAAAACGCCTGATAAATTAGCTAGGCTAATTTGTATTCTGAACGTGGAATGTATTTTTAACATTTTTTTATAATAAACGTGTTGATTCCACTATTTCATAAACACTATGATTCCAGTTGCACTTTCTTACCAAGCAGAATCCTGGTTACCTGTGATCTGAACATCATAATAAAACACCTGGATGAGTGGAAAAGAAAGAAAGCCACATTTTGTCTCTGTTAGAGCCATTAGCTGTAGTCAAGGTGCCTTTCAGCAGGAAGGGATGTCAGATAGATAACATTCACACCATCAGAGGCACTGGGGACAGCAAGAGACAGAGTGCACTGGGATACAGGTGCTTCTTTTCCAGAGCAGTAGCAAGACAAATGCACCTATTGTCATCGCTTCCCTGCCTCCTCTTAGCCATTAATATGACAGCATTGTAATAGATGGCCTGACATGAGACCTGCTCTGAGATTTCTTTTCTCTCTTTTGAAGTTACCCCATGTAGTTTTTAGATATCACACAGTTGTCCAGTGTGTCAACCGATCTGTCTTCCAATTTCAATCTATCTCATCCTAGCAGTGACAGAAAATCATAGGTACTTGTAACAAGAAAGACATTTATTGTTGTTGTTGTTGTTGTTGTTGTTGTTGTTGTTGTTGTTGTTGTTGCTGCTGCTGCTGCTGCTGCTTGATGGTAAAAGGATTAGCAACGATGCCCTGCACGGTATGTTACATAGTAGTGTCTAAGTTCAGAAAGATATTTATCAGGGTAGAAAGAAATCTCAATGTAATTTAACTCATCAATCTGTCATGACAAGATATTTTGCATTTTAATTTTAATATTTTGCATTTGTCTTATTTAAATGCTTTCTGGATGCATATCCAAATTGGGGTGGGGTGAGAAAGAGGAAGTCCAAAAGCCATGTCAAAATAGGTATGGGTTACCTTACTCTGTCAGAATACATTAAACCAGTGAGATTTTTCTTAAACCACAGAGCGATCTATAAGTGAAGGTGTGATTCTGAGAAGCTCCATTCTGTTTCCATTTGAAATGTTAGAAAAATACTGGATTTGTGAGAAATTAGCAAGTAATGTTAATGGGGCAGCCAGCAGGGAAGGTCACAAGGTCACAAGCTATGTGATGTTTCGCTTAACCATGGTATTTCCTTAATAACCTTGGCAAAAAAGGTTGTAAAAATCAGGTGCAAGCATGTGATGCCTCATGTACCACTTAATAACCAATTTTCCAATCTCGATTGTGGGTTCAAGTCAAGGACTATCTGTAATTTGAAATGTTAAGCATTTCTGCTTAAGCAGAGTATTTCTTGATTGGTGAGGGTGTTTTATCATGAACAATTGCACCAAGATCCTCCCTGTTTTGTTTTGTTTTTTGTAAATCCCATGTTATCCAAGTTAGTGTCGATGTAATTGCTGCTAATAATTGCTAGCAATTTAGAATAATATCCGTGGGTTTGCAGTTATAATGGTGGTATTATAAATAAATAAGGGCTTTGTTTTATATTTCAGGAAAACAAAAAGTACTATAGTAATAATATGTATGTATCTTTGATTGTGATGCATGAGGGATAGGCAACCTTATAGGACCAGGGTTTTGAAACCATGGTTTAGACATACATATACACAAAGAATGCTATGAAAGAATTTCCATGTCACAAAGCATCCACATACCAGAAGATATTCTCCACCATCTATGGGATTTTATTTTGGTTCATAGCACTGCTGTGAATAAATAGCACTTTAGAGACTGGTAGTTGGCAGTTGTCAATTTCTTAATTAATTTAAATAATCCTTTAAAAAGTCAAATGGAACATGAAGTTTGCTTGACATCATTTATCTAGAGGCAAACTGGTGCAGCCTGCTCCTGGTTTACACAAACTACTGTACTGTAGATTGCATTACAATTGTTAAGTATTCCTGAAGTTCAGGTGTTTGCAGAGTTTATTTTACATTTGAAAATTAGCTTCAAAACAGCTGTAAAACATTTTTTGTTGATTTTGGTTGGCTAGCTAGCTAGTTCTCAAAGTAGTTTAGAAATGCTCTCCCTGGAGTAGATGTTTGACAACTAAATATATTTCACTTGTTGACATCTGGAACCTGTAGCAAGGCTGGATAATAAAGCATCTATGGAAATTGACAGCAGGTGCCTGGATGGAATGCTGATTTGGATCAGATGCAAATCTTCAGTGATGAAAGGCTAATAAAGCACTTTATTCCAAAAGGTATTATGTAGTATAAATTTTAAACTTCTTCATAAAATTGTTTTAGCTCTCTCCATCTTCCATCCCAAGGTAGATATCTCTAATCATGCATAGCACTTCGGAAAAAGAAATACTGACATATAGCATCTCTGATTTATACTTCATTTTGTACTTTTAACATGCTGAAGAAATAATTTTAGATTCAAACAATCCTGTACAGTTATATGTAGGTATTTAATGTATTTAAGAAGAAGAATTCAAAACTGTGATTGATGTATAACAGGTCAGAAACAAAAATACTTTTTTTTAAAAAAAGGAAACCTATTCAACATCCTTTTTACAGTATTAATTAGAGGGATACATTCTGACTTTTCAAAGACAAAGTGGTATATTTGTCATTTGGAAATGTTTTGGCAAAATAATATTAATTATCTATTTTATTTATTGCTTATAGCTTAAACTGTAAGAATAGCCATAGAAGGCCTGGAAGGATTGTTTCTCAAATGCCTATTTAAAACATCAGTTATCAATTATAGTAGAACTAAAAATAAATGCAATTATCAGGTGTTTGTGTGCATGTGTGTGTGTGTGCATGCACCATTATACACCATTGTACCAATCTACACTTCTGACAAATCATTAGATAAGTCCCTGCAGCTTCCTTGGCAACATTTCTGGAAGTGGCCTCTTCCTAATATCAGTGTTCCAGCAAAACCAAACTCTAATCAAAAACTCCAAGGCAGGCATTTTCTCAAAGTTTCCTTTTATTGGAAAGGTCTTACTGACATATCTGGGAAAACCCAAATCTGAAAGTTCTGGATTTTCCTTCAATAATTAAAAAAAATACAAGTCCATCACCAGCACCCATCATTCCATCACATGCCCCAATCACCATCCGCCCCAACTTGAGACATCCCTTAAACTACCCCTCATCAAGGTGCAGAAATAACATGACCTTAACTGTAAAGAAGAATGCTATTATGTTTAACTACATATGCTCCATGAAATCTCCCCTCCTAATTGCTCATGCACAAGAGTGTGGCAGTGTGGACACTTCTGGTTCTAATATGCTTCCAAATTTGATACCTAGGGCTTGTAGATAGGGACTGGTCCATGGTCATCCAACTATCTTCATATATGGCCATTGGCCATTTTAAAAAAAAATTAGACTGAGTCTAGTTACCAATATTTTGTATAATCTGGAACAGAAGATCTTGGTCAGAGTAACAACAGTATTGCGGTAACTAGACTATGTGATTGGAATTAACAACAGCATTATTTGCATTATTTATATTAGAATTACAAAACAGTTTGTAAAGTTCTACAGGTTTCATTTTTCTTCATTACAGTTTGTAGATAGCTATTGCTTAAGTTGCCTCTGGCAAGTAAAGATTAGCTGTAGGCTCTAGACAAACCATTCCTGGAAGATTTAAAGAACCACTTGTCCAATTCATTTGGTAAGAAAAAAATTACTCCAGATGACTGAATCAAGGAAAGATTACAAAAGTTTGGAGCAGTTATACTTTTCCTTATGTGAAAAAAAGTTCACATAATAGTTACGTGTCCATCATTAACATCATTTTGAGAGGTAGTAACTTTAATCACATTATTTATAAATCTGGACTAGTCAATAATTCAGTCTGTAACCCTGAATTACTTTCATGCAGTGAAAGTAGAGTTCACATTTAATGATACAGTTCAACTATTTATATTTTTAGAGAGCCAGTTTGATCTAAAGGCTAAGGCAGTGGGGTAGGAGGGAGGAAATCCAAGTTATATTCTTACTTCAATCATGGAAACCATGACCTTGGGCAAATCACTCTCATCAACTATTTCTGGAAAATGTTGCCAAGAAAACTTAATGGATTTGTCCATGTAGTCATCAAGAGGCAAGACCCAAAGATCCTATATATCTATGGATGCAACAGTTAGCAATTCAACTAAAGTTGCCACTGGTTCAGTGGGCATGGCTTGGTGGCCGCACTTTGCACATGTGCACACTTTGTGTGCACGTGTGCGCCAAACACACACTTTGCGCAGGTGCAGAGGCATTCTAACTTGCCTTCTGCAAGCCTGCACGATGCTGGTCACTGCAGCAGCTGCTGCGTGGCGCTTTTCTGTGCCTCGCAAAGCAGCTGCACTTTGAATTCTGGCCATAAAAGTGAGTATGGGAGCCCGGACAGGTGGGTGGGCCAAACACAGAGCAGCGAAGAGAACTGGTTCAGTCTCCAATGCTCATCACTGCTACCAGATCTCCAGAACTGGGCAGAACCGGTCAAATATCACCACTGAACAATTGTAATCAGATAATTAGGTGGAACTTGCCACTCTAGATTATAACAGTAGTATCGTTGTTTTCTGTCTCTCAGACCTCCAATTACCTTGTCTGAGGCTATTGCCACTACTAATTTAACATATCACCTATAAATCACTAACATAAAAAGGGCAGAGGGTCATCAGCTGGATATACCTAGGAAGGCAGCTGCGCCTAAAAAAGACGATTCTATGTTTTGGATCACAGAATAAAGTTATAGCAGCTGCTTTCCCACTACTCTGTTGACATATATTCCCCTTTCCATTGTGTCTCTTATTCTAACCCGTGTTACTTAAAGTATATATATTTATTATTGATCCAATAAAATGGCATGTTGTGCTTCTGTATTTTGAGGTATTTGAGAAAAACTGGGAAGACTTGCTACACAGGAAGAAAATTTCCTTCCTATTTTGCTATTGTCTACCATGCCTGCTGTTTGTAATGTTGTAAAATTATTCTGACAAGCTTGATGTGCCAGAAATCAGCAGGTCCACTGTCCAGAAGATTATTATTATCCCAATATAATAAAACACATCTTGAAAAATACCTATAATATTAACTTCTTTTTTCCTGGCACCAACAAATCATTCTGTTTATTTTAGTACTTTCCACTAGCACTATGGTGTTGAAGGCTTAGCATTTTCTTTCAGAGTTCATTTTCTGGACCTTTCAAATCTGCAGGAGGCACTTTACTTGTAGATGAAATGTCGCATAGAAGAATTCTGCCAGGGGCATCTTCCCTTTCCCTTCCTCCGAAATTGAAGATGAGATTTCTGAAAGTTCAATCATTTAATGTTTGAGGCTTTTTTCCTCCCATATTAACCAGTAATACCTGAATTTACTTCCTCAAATAATAGCGTTTTTAAAATAATGGCAAATGAAAGATGTTGAAGTTGATGCTTTCATGCTTGCTCTATTGACAAGGAAATGCAAAGGATGTTAAGTTATACATTTAGTTTTGAGAAAAGGTCCATATATGCTCTTGAAAAGCCAAGAAGAGTTAATTAAGCTATCCATCTACTTCCATCACTGTTCTTTGAGTTGATTTGTTTGTTGTATGGGTCCCTAACCAGGGCTGACATCTATACTTTAGGGATCTCAGGTAAGATATACTATCTTTGTTCAATTTTTAAAAAAGATTTACTAATTTATTTTTATATACAATTTCTGTAGCTGCCCATCTCAGTCAATGACTTTGAGTGGCTCACAATTAAAAGCATATTATATTACAATTAAAAATACTAAGAACAATTTAAAACAATAAAAACACTAAAAACATCCAGATTAATGTGAATAGAGTAGGAAAAGCTCAAAGGTTCTCCAATATAATCTCTTATCAATGCAGGAAATCTGCTTCCACAGCATCCCTGTTCAGTGGTATCTAGTTAAGCATCCCATATAGAGCAATGGCCCCCAATATTTTGGGCACCAGGGACCGGTTCTGTGGAGAAAGGTCTTTCCGCAGACCAGAGGGGTGGTGGTTTTGCATGCTGCCTGCACCTGTGGATGGGGATTTGCTTGTTTGCGTGGCCCAGTTGCTGACATTTCACGGAACCAGTGCTGGTCCATTGACCAGGGGTTGGGGATCCCTGATCTAGAGATGTTTGTCATTTACTTAGAGCAGGGGTGTCAAACTTGATTTCATTGAGGGCCGCATCAGGGTTCTGTTTGACCTTGGGGGTCCAGGGTGATCATGACCAGTTCAATGTCACTTGTGTTGGGGGCACCTTTGGAGGCCTGAGCGCTCTGCCAGCGAAAACGGGCCCCTGAGTTCCATTTTTGGCTGTGACAGTCTCCTGCAACCCTCTGCCAGCAAAAACAGAGCTTAGGAGGGCTGCCCGGGGCCCTCCTGAGCTCTGTTTTCACTGGCAGAGGCACCTTGGGCCAGTCCTTTGCTATTTCCAGGTTGGTCCTGTGGGCCAGATCTAAACAGCCCATGGACCAGATCCAGCCCCCTGGGCCTTGAATTTGACACCCTTGACTTAGACTGTCTTTTCTACTTTATGTAATTGTGGTGAGATGAAACAAAGTCAAGACTGTACATTATCTAAAAGTAGGATCCAAGCATTGAATATTGGGATACAGATTCAGTTATGCAATATAACAGTTCCGTGTCTTAGATACTCAATTACTAGCAAAAGGATTTGGGTGGATAAGTCGGGGCTTTGTTGCCCTAATATTAGAGTTGCCTTTCCTTCTCCCCACACCTGTTCTTTTTCAGGTTTCACAAAGGGATGTGAACTTGAGTTAGGAACCATATTTCCCAGGTGTCAGATATGGTTTTGAAAAGCTACTGTTTTGTCTAATTCTAACAGATAAAATATTTAAATTTTATATATGCTCTGTATAAATAATGGGCAAGCTAAGAATACTATATCTCCTGCAAGCTAAGAATGCTATAAAGATGATGAATCAGAATAAATTGACATGCTAAACAGTTGTCTGAGTAAGGCTGGTTTGATATCCCATGCTCACAATTGTTTGCTTGGAGTTTCCATATTTCAGATAATTCCCTGTATTATACTTCACAATTTATGATTAAATTCATCAAAAACACTTGTCTTTGAAATGAAAAGTCAGTAAAATGAATGTTCTTGTGCTCAAATAAGAATTATTCCCATATATTAATATGGATGATCCATTTAAAATAATCTGGTAATTCCTTATGAAAATATTTCTGGGTTTTTACCCAACTAATATGTACTCTCTCTCTCTCCGTACATGCACACTAGGAGAGGGGGGGGAGGAGGAGG
>BLBF01000026.1:23837985-23898368 GCA_015471245.1 Laticauda colubrina
AGAGAGAGAGAGAGAGAGAGAGAGAGAAGGAATATTTATATATATATATATGCAAAGAGCATCTGAATTTAATAACTGGAAAACAATGGATAGCCCTTTGGCAGCTATGTGTTTTTTATATTCTCAGAATTGCTTCTGAACATGTGTCACAACAGTAATTGCCAACAGAATAACAACAAAAATTTATTGCCTTGCTTAGTGGCGTAAATATGAAATATGATGCTAATTGGGTGTTGCTTCCTGGATAGTTAGACATGCTGAAAAAGCACATTTACACTTTTAATAGTTATACTTTTATAGACTACAAGTAGGGAAGTCCATTTTTTTCAGAGCTTGCTCTGGTTAAAAATTATTACACATGAGACCCAACAAACTAAGAGAGTAAGGTTTTAATTATCTCCCTGTTGCCAGAGCTTTGACTTTGTCTGGTTGTGTTCATAGTACAAAGGGAGATTTAAAAGGAGATACTGTACTTTCAATTATAATATGATGTGGATTGTCCAGGTTGAACAGCTAAATACTTACAGTAATATCAAAGCTAGTTTGGTCTAGTGGGTAAGGCACCAGATTAGAAAGCAGGAGATCATATATTCTAGTGTTAGCCATGAAAGCTAACTGGGTAACCTTGAACGAGTCAATCTCTCTCAGCTCAACCTACCTCACAGGGTTGCTGTGGAGAAAAGAGGAGGAGGAAGGTGTGTTGAATAGGTTCACCACCTTGAGTTATTTGTCAAAGTAAGAAAGGCATAATACAAATAAATTCTGGAACAATTTTTCTGCTTCAAGTATACTTTCATAGAATCTCAGATTCATAGAGATGGAAGAGACTCTAGAGGACATTTAATCCAACCCTTTGCCCAGTACAAGATCCAATAGAGCATCTCTGAAGGATCCAGTCTCTTTGAACAAGAACTCACTCCTTAGTCTGTCATCCTGTTCCACTGATTAATAGAGTAGGGTCAGAAAGTTGTTCCTGAGCTTGAATCTACACCCTTGTAGTTTTAAGTTTTGATTTGGGTTCTGGGGCAAGAGATAATAAGTCCACATCTTCTACTATATGACTACTACCTACTCTACTATATTTTGATATTTGATATTTGAAAATAAACATGTTTTTCCAAAGCCTGTAGTCTAAACACTTAGATGCTTTACTATAGCTATTACTCATTGGGCTTATTTTTCAGTCCCTTACCATCTTGACCATTCTCTGAATTTGTTCCAATTTTTCACTACACTTTTCATTTGTGTTGCTTGGAACTAGATAGTGTTCCATTATTACCACCACCCACTGTAGTGAGGGACTATGACAAATAACAAAGACCAGTAGAACAATTGCTTCCCATGATCTGGACTCCATAATAGAGTAACAGAGTTGGGAGGACCTTGGAGGTTTTCTAGTCCAACCCCCTGCTCAAACAGGAGACCCTATACCATTCAAGACAAGTGGTTGACTAGTCTCTTTTTAAATGTACCCAAAACTTCTGAAGGCAAACTGTTTCACTGGTTGATTGTTCTCACTGTCTTATTGTTCTGAATGTTCTTGTTAATGTTTCCTAAGAGAACATTTACCTTTGTAACAGCTGCATCACATTGTGGTTCATGTTTAAGTTGTAATTAACCTCCAGATTTATTCCACATTTGCTAGTGCCAACCAGGTTGTGCCCTTTCAGAGTTCTTTACATTTCAGAACTTTACATTTCTTCCTGTTAAATTTCAGTATTTCTCTAAGGATTACCAAAAAGAAAATATAATGTAGTCCTCTTTAATGTATGCTTTTGAAAAGCAAATTCTACTTTCAGTGTACTTCCTCTTAATAACATTTCCAATGTCTCATAGTTTCACTTGTCATTTCTTATGCTGTCTACTAGTAGTGTAAATGTTTATTTGTTTCAATTATGTTCCATTAGAAATGGAATCTTACATTTTAAAAATAAATGTTCTAACTGCTGTACTTTGTTATGCATTATCATTACTTTTTAGTCAGGGATAAGTGCAGTTTAACAAAAAGAATTTTTAGTAACTAATTTCTTTTGGACATTTACTGGATTATATTACATTTGGTTTATATCTACTAGGAACATTTCAATAATATAAATGGCTCCAAACTTTAACTTTTATATAACACTTCTGTAACAGCTTCATTAATTGGTATCCATTAAAACCTTTTAAGCACTAGAAAATAAATCACTCAATGTTATATAGTCACATAGAAAATATTTTCAGGAAGTAACTTTTTAGAGATGCATTGCACAGGCATTTCACTTAACTGAACGGTTTTACCATAAAAATGCTAACTTTTAAAAATCTGTATTTTCCCCAGACTTGCTTTTCTGTTAGTATCCATGTCATATGTTGTTATTCAATCACTTGAGCTTCCTGTTCCTGTGCAAGATCATGTATTCTATTGGTTCCCATGGTGCCATGTACAAATCCTAGTAGTTTGTCTGAGCCAAGCTTGGTTGAAATTTGGCTGATGCAATGTCCTTAGGAAATTGTGTAACTTAAGCCCCTGTCACACTGCACCAACGGATGGAAAGAGGATGTAAAATGGACAAAAAAGCTTGCTATCCGTTGGTTAACGCGATGTATCCGTTCTGTACTCACTGCCTCCATTTTGCTTCCTCTCTATCCGTCCAGCATCCGTTTATTGACATTTCATCCGCTCAGAAAGTTTTGAGCTGCTCAAAACTTTTGAGCGGAAAATGTATCCAATGCGTCCGTTCTGCATCCACTAGGCATCCGCTAGGGATCTGTTCGGCATCCGTTATGCATCCGCTATATCCGCTAGGCATCCGCTGTGCATCCATGCAACTTGCATCCGCTCGGACGCAGGGAGGAAGCGGAACGGATGCGGAACGGATGCAGAACAGATGCCTAGCAGATGCAGCACGGAAACAAAGCATTTAAAACGGAAAAAACGTTCGCAGACGGGACCTATCTCGCATATTAAGGATGTCTAGAGGATGTCTAGAGGATGCCTAGAGGATGCAAAGGGACACCTAGGGGAAAACCTATACTGCCCATAAAAAGGGGGAGCAACTCATCTGGATCTCACTTTCAGACCAGAAGCCCAGCTGTGTAGACCTCTGCAGCCTTCATCTGACTCTTGCTCTTCCACAGCATCCAGTCATGTCCACTGTGGATCATAACACAGTCCTTTTGGCAGCCACCATCCTTCTGCAACAGTGCGAAGCCATCTACAGGCTCTGTGAACTCTACTACAGGAAGAAAAAGAGGCGGCCAAGAAACGTCTGGGTCCAAAGATGGATCGGGAGAAGAGCAGAGTACGGACTGTACAACAAGCTGATGGTGGAGCTCAGGAACGAGGACACTTGTGCATTCCAGAACTTCATGAGAATGCTTCCAGCCATGTTTGACGAAGTTGTATAGCGGCTGACACCCAGGTTGACCAAGGCAAACACCAACTTCCGGCCCAGCCTGGAACCTGGGCTCAAGGTGGCACTCACTCTGCGCCACCTGGCCTCAGGGACCACCTACAGGAGCATGCAGTACGGCTGGAGGGTGCCACACAACACCATCAGCATTGTGGTCAGAGAAGTGGTGCAGACCATCATCGAAGAATACCTGGAGGAGCTCCTCCAGTGCCCCTCCACTGAAGAAGGATGGAAGAAAGTTGCAGAGCAGTGGTATCAGAGGTAGAACTTCCCCCACACCGTTGGAGCCATACATGGCAAGCACGTGGCCTGCAAAGCACTACCCAAGTCGGGGTCCACTTATTTCAACTACAAGGGCTTCTTCAGCATCGTCCTCTTCGCCATGGTTGATGCTGACTACAAGTTCATGTACATCGATGCTTCAGGCAACGGGTCATGTTCAGATGCCCAGGTATACAACGCTAGTGACCTCAAGGAGGGGCTGGAATGCAACCTCACTGTGGGCTTCCCAGATCCAGACCCCCTGCCCAACGACATGCAAGATGTGCCCTACTTCATCGTGGGGGATGACGACTTCTCCCTCACAACCTACCTCATGAAGCCCTACACCTCCAGACTCCTCACCCGTGAAGAGAGGATCTTCAACTACAGGCTGTCCAGGGCAAGACGGGTGGTGGAGAACGCCTTTGGCATCCTGGCCAACAGGTTCCAGGTACTTCTCACCACCATGCAGCATCGCCCACAGATTGTGAGGAACATCATGGAAGCTTGCTGCATCCTGCACAATCTCATGCGCACCCGCTACCCAGTGTTGCAGAACAGGCTCATGGACCTCCAACAAGGCAATGGGGACATGGAGCCTGGGGAATGGAGGCAAGGGCAAAACCTGATAGACACTGAGGATGTGGAAGGCCCCAACAGTGCTTCACGTGAAGGGAAGAAGCAACGCAACCTCTTGAAACACTGGTGCAACTCCCCAGCTGGAGCGGTGGAGTGGCAAGACAGGATGATAGATGATTAATGGATGCTTCCTTCAGCCTGTCTCATCACACAGATGAGATTGGGCCATGTATGTTGGGTGGGCCTACAATGATCAGGGCATTTAATAAAGAGTTGTGTTTGTGTTGACATGTGTGGATGATTATTACATTATTATTGATAATAAAGGGCCATAGCTATGGCACCTAGGAGGGTGGGCCATACAGTCCCACTATGCTTGCACTGGAGGTTTATCTCTCCCACAGTTATTACCCATCCCAAAGGTATCCCTGCTCATTCCACAGGTATCCCTGCCCAACCCACTGCTATCTTAACCCATCCCACAAGCATGCAAAGGCTTAAACCATTTCTAAAAGATAAACTTTATTGAACAACAATCTGTAAAATAAAAATGACCCAAGTCAAGTGTCCAAATAAAGTCCACAGGTAGCCAGCCAGCCAGTCTCTGGCACTCCTCTTGGTCACTCGGAGGTGTGCCCAGTCTCAGGGGTGAAAGGTCCAGGTGCTGTGGAGGTGGCTGGTGATGGAGTGCTGGTCTGAAGCACCATTGGGGTGCCTGGCCCTGAGAGGACAACAGGTGACGGTGTGTTGAGGAAGCTCTTGGACAGCTGGCTCAGTCCAGTGATGTTGAGAGCTCCTTCCTCCATGCCATGTGGTGTCAGCCCAAGTACTGAGGACAGATGTACTGAGTCCGGGCTTGGCTGTGGGGTGGAGGAAGGAGCAGTGTAGTGGGGCTGTCTGGTCTGCAGCTGGGTGAGGACTAGCGTTGGTGGCATCGGTGGCGTGGGTGGCATCGCTGTCGTCGGTGGCATCATTGGTGTGGGTGGCATCGGTGGCATCAGTGGAACCGGTGGCAACGGTGTCGCCCGATGACTCTGTGCCTGGACTGGGAAGGGCTGCTGCCTGTGCTGCTGGACCTCCTGGTAGCCGTAGCCCTGGTAGGTGAGAGGCTGTGGGAAGCCTTGGAATGGGAGGGACATCACCTGGGGTGGAGGAGGTTCCTCTGGGTGGGAGCAGGTTCCTCTGGATCTGGAGGGTTGTGAAGCAGCTCGGTGATCCGGTCCTTCACCACCTGGTACTGGGGTTCCGCCATGTCCCTGAGGGTCTGGTTGACATAGGCGAGGAAGGGCTTGCGGTTGGAGGATGAGGAGTGGGTGTGGACCAGCTGAGAGAGGAGATCTATGCTGCTACAGATGGTGTCCCTGATCTCCAGCAGGACAGTGTGGCTCTGCCCCTCCTGCTGTCTGGTTCTCTGCCTTTCTGTGGAGGTGGAGCTGGGGGGGGTGGATGCGGGTACGGCTGTGGTGGACGCGCCATCTCCTTTCTCCCATTGCACCAGGGAGTCCTCCATGCGTTCCACAACCATTACAACACCTCTCCGCAGGTTCTCCGCCGTGGCACACTCCACAGAAACCTGCCTGGAGACAGGGACTGACTCTCTGCCGGAAGAGGACTGGGTCTCAGCAGGCTGCCGGAGAGAGAGGGTAGTGAGAGGGGCTCCTGGTGCTCCTCGGTGGTGGATCTCACCCTCCAGGAAGCTGCACCCGGCCATGCCGTAGGTCTCTCTGTCCGTCAGCTTAACCGTGGCCTGGCCAGATTTCTTCAGGTGCAGCTTCCCGTACCAGGTGTGCATGTGCTTCCACCAGCCGAGGAGCACCTCCGAAGTATATCCCATACTCTCCGCCTTCTCTCTCCAAGCAGCATGCTTCCTTTTGGTGTCCCTGTACAGCCGGTGTCCCTTCTGCCACAGATAGTCATTCTCTCTCAGCCACTCCAGCACTTCATCCTCATGTTTCTCCTCAATGGAGTATTGCCTCCTCTCCCGTTGTCGCATACGCCTCTTCCTCCCTTTGGCAGGACCAGATGGGCCCTCATCAGAGGGCCTCCCAGGTAGTAGGGGCTGCTCCTCCACACCACCGGCACCAGCAGCACCAGCAGGATCATCATCATCATCATCATCATCATCATCATCAGCAGCAGCAGCAGCAGCAGCAGGATCAGCAGCAGCAGCAGCAGCACCAGCAGGATTAGCATCAGCAGCACCAGCACCAGCACCAGCAGCACCAGCAGCACCAGCAGAATCAGGATCAGCAGCAGCAGAGTAAGCACCAGCAGCGCCAGCAAGACCAGGAGCACGAGCAGGACCAGGAGCACGAGCAGGACCAGCAGGACGAACAGGACGAGCAAGACCAGGAGCACGAGCAGTACGAGCAAGTCCAGGAGCACGAGCAGGACCAGCAGGACCAGAAGGACCAGGAGCAGCTTCAGCAGAGTAAGCACCAGCAGAAGCACCACCGCCAGGAGCAGCTTCAGCAGAGTAAGCACCAGCAGAAGCACCACCGCCAGGAGCAGCTTCAGAAGAAGCTTGCCAGGGATGGCGGCAGGTTGCTGAGGCTTTCGCTTCTTCCCCATGGTTGTGGGGTTGCTGGCTGGCAGGGAGGCTGGCAGGCATGAAGGCTGGCAGGAAAGCTGGCACCAAGGCTGGCAGGAAGCCTGGCAGGAAGGCAGGCAGGCAGCAAGGCTGGCAGGCAGACTGGCTGGCAGGGAGGCTGGAAGGCAGGCTGGCAGCAAGGCTGGCAGGCAGGCAGGAGCAAGGCTGGCAGGGAGGCTGGCTAGGAGGCTGGGAGGCAGGCTTGGAGGCAGGCTGGCAGCAAGGCTTGCAGCAAGGCTTGCAGGCAGGCACGCAGGCAGGGCAGGCAAGGACTCGATGTATCCAGCAGCAGGCCTTTCCTCCGAATGGTGACCTGCTTGGGAGCTGCTTCCCTTTATATCCGTGGGGCTTACGCAATGCATTCCCCCGCATGCGCAATTAATGCTCGGCATCCGTTCGGCTTCTGCTGTGCATCCGCTTCATCTGCTCTGCATCCGCTGTATCCGTTACGCGTCCGCTTTGCTGAGGTCCCCCGGAAGCCTTGCGGATGTGCCATCCACTCCCATCTGCTGGGCTTCCGTTCCGCATCCGCTTTCCACCCGCTCTGCGTCCTCCCCGCATCCATTCCTTTCCGTGTTATCCGCTCTGGTTATGCAAATTTTTGCCCCTTTTGAGAGCGGATAACAACAGATGGAACATTTTGCTCGTCCATTGTGTCCTTTTTACTAACGTTTTGCATCCGTTGGGCAGTGTGACAGGGCCTTTAGTGAGCAGTGCTGTTAGTGGGTTAATCCTATTATGTACTGGATGGTCATGCCTTAATCCCATCACCCTAAAGCTGAAGGACTTTTGTCCTGTAGATAGGCTTTCTTAATGGGCACCAAATATCTGCTGGGGGTAGGGAGCTGAAGCTCTGAGTTTCTGTCTCCCTTAAGATTTTTATTTCTCTTTTAGGAGAAATATTTTATCCTGTCTTTTAAAGTATTCCTCAAAATATTTCATTTTTTTAGGACAGTGATGGTGAAACTTTTTGTTGTGGTGTTCCAATAATGTGTGCGCACGCGTGTTGGCACCCACAATGAAATACACCCAGCCCCCCTGCACATGCGCACGCACCACTCCCACCCTGACCCCTTACCTACACTGTGCATGTGTGTGCCTCCCAGCTAATTTTTGGCCCATATGAAGCCACTTTTGCCCTCCCAGCAGCTCGAAGGAAGCCTCTGTAGCCTTGGGAGGCTGAAAATGGGCCCATTTTGGTCCTTGCAGTATTTCTGAAAGGCCCGTTTTTCGGCCTCCCAAGGCTGTAGAAGCTTCCCTCGAGCCTCCAGGAGGACGAAAACAGACTGAAAATCAGCTGGGAGGCACACATATGCACAGTGCAGGTAAGTTTGGCTGGGGCTCGCATGCCTGCACTAATGGCTCTGTGTGACACTTGAGGCACACATGCCATAGGTTCACCATCACGGTTCTAGGAGGAGGGTAGATGCTAACTTTGTACAATACTGAAAGAAGTAAAATTTGCTGAATTAACACAGAAAAACACAAGCAATTAATGAATAGAACTATAACAATAAGGGAAATTTTTGAAGGTATTAAAAAGTTTGTCCCTTTGTCTTGAGCATTTAAGTTAAATATGAGCGTTAGAAACTCAGGTTCTTTTAACTTTTCGAAAAAGAGTGGGATGTGATATTTTCTTCTTTCCTCGTCTCTTTTAAACTTGCTGTACTTTTCTGTGAACAAAAGAAATCCTTAGTGATCTAGGATAAAAGCAAAAGCAGTGAAATAACAGGCTCTTAAATCTTGAAATAGATTTAATTTTGAAATGTAACAGTTTGATACATTTGAACATTTACCTATGTACCTTTGTATTCATCAGCCCCAGGTGAGATGAAATTGTCTACAATAAAAGACGTAGCCTGCAGTAAATAGGAAACATACTAATTTTTAAGAAGCATGTGCATGTACTCCACAAAAACACCTAAAGTGTTTTCTTTTTTTAACAAAATAGCGGAGTTTTTGCCAGCCTTTGTAACACAAAAACACTTTTAATTATACATGCATTCAAGCAGCTGCTCTAACACAGCAGTTTTGCCAGTTTTTGTAGCCACAGATGTCCTTCACAGCCAGCTGTGTTTGTTTATTTTGAAGTTCTGTGTCATTACTTGTAATTGTGGTTATTTTAGCCTCCAGCCTCATTTTTTTTAAATAAGTTCAAGATTTTTCTGCTTAAATGGAGAGATGTACATTTTTGTTACTTTTTGGATGATTTTGCCAAATCTTTTTGTTAAGTGTGATAGTACAGAGTAAACAAATTAACAAGAGAGAAAAATCACAGATATAGCTCACAATGAATGGAGAAAAGGAAGATGCATGGGACCTGCCCTGTATGTATTTGTTTGCTGTAATAGCGAGCAGCCAGCCTGAGCACTTTGGCTTAACTGGGCTCAAGCCTTTTGAGTAATGGCTTTTATCAGTTTTCTTTCAACTTTAATTTGACATTTACACAAATATTTACATTTTTCAAAGCACATAACAAAGAGTGTCTGTTAGTAAAAATAGTTTTTTAAAAAAACTAATAATACATAATAGGGAAAAATGATGCCTTCAACAGGATAACATTGCCAGGCTATTATTAGCTATTATGCTTGTAATCTTAGTTGGGAACTGAAGACTGACTTTTGAAAAATTTGTGAAGTTGGGGAAATTATAATCTTTTGGTTAGAGGGAAAATGTTGGTGCTAACTATCCTATACCATGAATAAATGTTTGAATCCATATAGCTATTCATCATTACCATTTATCTCTCAAAAATAAATATGTATGGAAAGGCTTATATATTTGGACCATTCTGACAATTAAAATATTTAATTAATAAAATATAATTAAATGATATGTAGAACTCAGGGCAGAATGCACCCCAGTGATAGTTAATCCAGGAATTATTGAGATCCCACACTTGGGTGTTTTCATCAGAGCTGCTCTGCATTTGATTTATCTTTGTTGCATTATTATCACCATCACCATCATTTGATCTTTACACAGAGTCTTTCAGATAGTTGTGACTGGATTTGATATTTTTGGCTGTCAAATCCTTCTCAAGAATTCAAGATCAACTCCCCCTCCTCCTCCTCTATTTTCACTACACTGCTGATCAATAGATTTGCTAAAATGATACAGAACTCAACAGTTTCAATCTGGTTTCTTATAGCAATAATCCACTCTTCCAGTTACTCTAGAAAAGATAATTAGTACAGTTAAGTTTAAGAAATTAATACAGAGAAGAAGAGTGGCATGATGGAATTCCAAATTGGAAAAAAGATTTGGATATATTCAAGTATTCTGAATCTTTGTTCAAGTTAGATTTGATGTATTAAACTAGACAAAGAAGAAGAAGAATAAAAATTTCTGAACAAGCGTGGAAGACAAGTGAAATGAGATCCTAGAGAAGTAGCTGACAGAGAAAACAAAACCATTGGAGCTGCTCTTTTTTAAACGATTATTTGGGGAAAAAAGCATACATAAATACATCCATATGTATCCATCATCTTATTTCCTTTCAGTAAAAGCAATATTATGCAAAACATAGGTGAAATAAGCAAAATAAAAATGTAAGATAAGAATGGAAGAAAAGAAAAATTAACTAAATCTAGTTTATATCAGGAATATTCATTATACTTCCCATTCCTTTCTATACTTTCAAGGGATGTATTTTATATGGTTTTAAAACACACAATTTTCTTTATCTTTATTGAACATTCCAAAAAATAAATGCAAAAATATGCCCATCAAACTTACTACATTGGATGAATAAAATGCAGGAGAAATCAATTAGGCTCTGAAGATGAACATGTCCCAAAATTGCCTATTTTGAGCATTCATAAGTTTGTTAATATAGTGTTAGAGATTAATACTTTTTAAAAAAATTTAAAAGTACTCTGCCATTATTAATTAACATATTGTAATTTATTGTTAGCTCAACAATTATGAACTTATCATGAATAAATCCTAAAGCAGGAACATGAAATAAAGATATTTTGAATATTCCTACCATTTAGAATGTACATGTAGGAACATGTTGATGATACACTGGTTGGAACTGAATAATTTCTTTTAATGGGTGCAATATCTGTGTTCTCTCTCAGCTTTGACAGTGAAGCCTGAAACAAAGGCATAATGGAAAGAGATCCTCATATGCATCGTGATTTTAAGTAAATGCCTTTTATCTATTAGAAAGAAAAGGAAAAAAAAGCAATCGGCTGGCAGATTGAAAAGCTTCTTTGACATAAACATTGAGTTGTATTTATGAAGCATTAAAGAAAGTCCTTTTTCCTTTTGTATTTCATTTTAGAATGTGCTTGAAACAAAGCTTCTCTTTTCCTTGCCCTTTTTTGGGGAAACAACTTTCAACTGTTTATGATATTACTGTGATGACTTTTCTTTCATAATCAATTACATCCAAAAAGCAAAGGTCATAGTATCACAGAATCAAATAGCTAAAGAAATAAGGAAGTAGGAAAATTCCAGAATGCTTTTAATCTTGCCCAGTTATGAGCAAACTAAAAACTTCAAATGACAGGACTCTATATAAAGTTTACCTGGAAACAAATATACAATCAGTGCAACACAATGGGACCTTTCTATTTAAAGTTATCAGCATCGCAGGACAGGATGGGGCAGGGCAGGAGTGGACAGGATGGGAGAGGACAGGAGAGGATAAGATTTGAGGCTCAGGCACTTCATGATTTGAATTGCAATTGGCAACTGGATATGTTTTGACAGTGAGGACTGAATTGGACTATGTTGTTACAATCTACTTGACTCCTCAGCAACTGTGTCTGTAGCATGAGACGTATACTTCAATCCTTCCCCTTTATTCTGTCTTGGGACCAGCATGCAAGTGCATGGCTACCTTTTTCTACATTCTGTAATTGTCATTCTTCTCCAAGGCTTTGGAATAAGAAACATTGCTTTAGCTCCAGATGATTGTAAAAATATTAGTTCAGATAGGCTTTAGACTAAGCTGTAAGATATATTGGTAGAATCATGCTGGTTACATTCCGTACAGTAAACAATATTGGTCAAGATATTTCTGATTATTCTTCTGGAATTCTTAACAGCTTTTGATATCAGTAATTCACCTGGGTTGCTGGGAAGAGATGAGGCTGGATCTTTATGGAATCAGATTTGACCTGAATCCATGAAAAATAGTTCTGTCTTCATGCAGTAGTGATCTCACAATGTAGTAATGGAAACTCCGAATTGATGTTCTAGTCTAGACAAAGGATTCAATGTTTCTTAGCTTATATATATCAAACTATTCACAGATATTCTTAATTGACCAGGAAAGATTGTAGGAAAAATATCTCATTGTGCAACAGTTTTTTCTAAGTGTTGGTTTATTTCCAGGTACAATTAAAAATGTGGTTATAACCTACAAAGTCTAAGTGACTTTTTTATTAATCTATTTGAAAAATATTCTTCCATGTAAATTTGCCAAAACTTTGGGAGAGATCCCAGTTTTCCTTTTTATTAGAAAAACTACTGATAAGTAGTTTTAATCTGGTAGGTATTGTTACCCCTCATAGTTGTGTTTTGGCATGTGTGTGTGTTTGTGTAGGCTTTAATGCTTATTATTTTCCTTGTATTTGTTTTATTGTTAGCCATCATGAGTATCTTCTTCACTTGATACACAGAACAATACCAAAGAGGTTACTATCTAGATATTCAGTCACACATCAAAACGTCTTGTAGCAGCGTTTCTGATTTTGCAGCCATCTATAACCATGTTTCCAATTTTTCATCATCAGTGGCTTGAAGTGCTCTTTGATGAGAACAGATTGCTGCTGTTGTTGAATTTTTCTTTCACTGAATTCATACTAATAGATACTTTATACAGTGATGGCAGCTGCTGATGTTGACCAGCTAAGCCTAATCATGATTTTTTGTTCATTGGTCAAATGTGGAACAGATTTTTTTTGACACAGTAGAAAGTGAAGCACAGTCCTTTGCAAAATAAGAATGTAGTAACATCACTTATTAATACTATTGTTATTTCCCCCTGTCAGAATAGTTCATTCATCACATTATTAAATCACTTGTCTTGAGCACCCTTTCATTTCATGTTGTTTTAACAACATAGAGTGTCTAACTATAGGCCTGCTTTGAAGTCATTTTAATATCAGCTCTGTTATCTTTTCAAGCATTGACATTAATAGATATTCGTAGTATAATGAGTAATTCTTAGGCTGTACTGATCCATCTTGAGATTTTTGAGGCTTACATCCTTAGACTGTTACCTTTAGAGATGAAAGGTGCATGGCTTTTTCTGTATACAATAAGGCTTATTGTACTGGTAGCAAAGAAGCAAACTAACTTCTCTGTGTACATTTTAGAGTTCAATATTTGTAGATCAATATAGCCAATTGATTTAATTAATCAAGACTCTGCATAATAAGGAATCTAATTATGTTTAAAACAAGTATGAAAGAAATAGCTAAACATCTCATGTTTCCAACTTCCATAACTATTCCATAATAGTTAATAACAACATGTTAGTTTAGGGATATGTCAGTTAGTGTTCAGAAGCAATGCAATGGGTGAAAAAGTCCATTAACAGTCACACACATACACATGCACCTATATTGTATTTGCAATGTCAAGCTCATGGTTGGTTGAACTGTGTGTGTATGAGGAATTGGCATGTCCTCTCCTAGTTTCATTACAAAACTTCCCAGGTGTGTTAAGATACTTTTATGAGGTTTTTACAAATATAGTTTCTCATATTCATAGCCATTCTGGATGCTGCCATTGATACAGAGTCAGTTACAGGGATATCCGGAACATTATCCAAGATAATTAATTGGCTCAACTTGTTTGTGTCTCCTGAGGACATGGGCAGGACCTTCAGTGCTGCATACCATCTCTTTTCCTCTACAGTCTCTCTCTCTCTCTCTCTCTCTCTCTCTCTCTCTCTCTCTCTCTCTCTCTCTCTCTCTCTCTGTGTGTGTGTCTGTCTGTCTGTCTGTCTGTCTGTCTGTCTGTCTGTCTATCTATCTATCTATCTATCTATCTATCTATCTATCTATCTATCTATTTATCTATCTATCTTCTAACCTAATCTAACCTAACCTAACCTGAGAGATTGGTTAAAGCAGTAATTATTAGACCATTAGAGGATCCTTTGGAGACAGTCTCAATATTTAGAAAAAATATTGATTTTTTTTTTCTAAAGTTGGATGATTGGGTAAGAAGATCATAACAGTGATGGCTTTTCAACTATAGATAGTTCTGGAGAAGCAGATTACAAATAGTCCTCAATTCACAACAGTTCACTTAGTGAGTGTTCAAAGTTACAACAGCATGGGGAAAAAGTGACATGACATTTTTCACACAGCATCCCGAGCGCCATCACTCTATTAAACAAATAGTTCCCTCAACACTGTCCAACTATTTAAAAAGTCTTCACTACTATTACTATTAATCTTCTCATCGCTCCTTATCACCAATCCCCTTCCACTTGTGACTGTATGACTGTAATTTTGTCACTTGTATTCTTATGATTTATATTGACTATTTCCTAGTATGATTTGATTGCTTATTGTACCCTATGACTATTGTTAAGTGTTGTACCTTATGTTTCTTGACAAATGTATCTTTTCTTTTATGTACACTGAGAGCATTTGTACCAAGACAAATTCCTTGTGTGTCCAATCACACCTCGCCAATAAAGAATTCTGTTCTGTTCTGTTCTGTTCTGTTCTGTTCTGTTCTGTTCTATTCTATTCTATTCTATTCTATTCTATTCTATCCCCATGATTACATGATAAAAATCCAGATGCTTGGCAACTGACTCATGTTTTATGACAGTGGCACTGCCCTTGTTGGCCTCCCTGCTATTTTCAGTATCATCAACCATGCAGTACTTCTCAATTATCTAAATAATATGGAAAAAGGAGATACTATTTTCAAACAGCTATTTCTTATCTCTCAGCACATTTAACTAGTTTGTCCTTGAAAAAGGTACTCCAGGACAGCAACAGTTATAAGATACCTTTCAGGGCTCATCCTGTTTCCAACGTTTTTCAAACATCAGGATAACCGGAGCTGGTGCTTTCACAATGTTGCTGACATTAAAATGAAATTCTCTGTGACATCTTTAGATCATGATGTATTTCTTCTTAATATCATCATATATAAGGTATGGATGCTAAATTGAAACTGTTTCCAGCCAAAATGGAGGAATTTATTGTTAAATGTCATAGTTGTAAAAGAGTAATAACCTTTTCATTATTTAAATTGCTTTAATTGTCAATGTAGTGGATTCTTAATTTGGTTTTATGTACCATTGTAAGATAAGAAGAGATAGAATAAAAAATTATATCTACTACCAGAATATCACAATCATCATTTTAGCACTATTATCAACTGAAACAATTGATAATATCTTGATATCTTTAGATTGTTTATTACTAAGCTTATTGCTGCTAAATTTATGGAAGCTTAATGTAGTCTACAAAGATGTAATATACATTCCCTGTTTTATCAATTTATATTAAGATACCTCTTGTATCAAGCATTTAAGCTTTGTAAATCACTCCTATCTGACTTGGGCTGTCCTTTGAAAAGATTTTTGTTACAACACAAATCAAGTACTGGAACTATTTTTAAGAAATAATTCAGAGCAAATTATAATGAACCTGCACATTTTTTATATGTCATGTGGAAAAATCAGGTGTTGAATGCTGATTTTCAGATATATAAATAAATAAAATATTTAAAAGTAATGAATATAATGTTCTGTTCTATTTCTCTTTGCTTTCTTAATGTTATTGTGATGCAAAGAAAGTAAACTGTCAATAGAGAGAATTATGGTTGGTTTTTTTTTTTAAATATGACTTTGGACAGCTCCTTTTTGGAGAGGAGCAGTAGTAGTTCTATAATTTATTTTCGAAGTATGCCTTTTTATCTAAAAATATGAATTGTTTCTTTTGATGCATTATGGGTTGAATGGATTCATCATTTTTTCTTTTTCATTCCACCTGCCTATCTTTGTATGTAGTATTTCAAAATAAGCAAATGCAAAATCAAGGAATAAATATTCAACCTTTCTCACAGTACACCATCTTGCACTGTCAAAATGTCACAGGTTAATGGTAAAACGGAACTTCATTTATCTTATTCTGACATCTCAACCAACCTAACACAATCTAACAACCACATCTCTCCCAAGTCAGGTGATTCCTCCCCTCCCAGCCTTTGTTTTTCTTCCTTTGAAACTACTTGAAACAATTCAGTGATTTTACAGAATTCAGGTGATTGTTGCCTGTTGTGTTTCTTTAATTGTTTCTTCAATGGGGTAGAGAGGATGGAGATAGCCAGGAGAGAGGGAGATGCTAAATTATTTATGCCATGAAATGTTTCAACATGAAGTCATTGCTATTTTAAAACAATGGATTTTTAAAAACCAGGAATTACAGGGAACACCGAGAAAAATGACAGTTATGTATTTTTAATTTCCAGATCTTTCTATTATGCTTATTTTATTATTCATTAAAGTTAAAAGGCTACTAGGTAGAGTTCCAGAGTTCCTAATTTTGTCCTGCAAGACTGATAGGATTTTTAATCAAAGCTGCCTGGGACAGGATAGTAAAAGAATTGAAAAGGAATGTAATGCAGAAATTTGCATATTTGGCTATCAGAGTAGTGTCATTGACATAGGCAAATAATTGATATTTCTTCTTCCACTTTTAAAACCATGCTCATTTTCTAATCCAGTTTACCTTAATTCAGCATGTAGACTGAATACATAAGGAAGAGTTTGCAGCATTTTGTCACTCTCTTGCATTGTCTATATCAGTACTAAATTTTACAATTACAACAAACTATAGCCTATAAGAATGGTATTTAGGTGAGGAAACCAAAGATAGGTCAAGGCAATATGTTAAACCTTTAGGGAATGTAGTCATCCTGATGATGACAAAATGCAGGGCCAAGAGTGGGTAACCAGCAATCATTGCCCAGAATAATGGGGTTTAACTTATGAAAATCAAGTTCCTGTTCAGTATTAATAAAGTATTCCTACAGTACCAGTAAGAACAGTTTGATAATGGAACCAGTAACCCAGAAAATGTTGTTTGAGTAGAGGCTAGGTAATAACCTATCTGGCTTCCATATGAATACAGTTTCTGGGTAATTTAGTTGAGATTTTTGCATTGAACAGGCTGAACCAGATATAGCCTAAATGTCTCCTTCCAACTGTATGAAAAAGATGAGTGGCTTCAAGTTAGTCTTAACTTCAAGCAACTGCCTGGAGAAGTCCTTCCAGATTTCTTGGCAAGATTTTTAGAAATGGTTTGCTTTTGCCTTCTTAAGGCTGAGAGAAAATGAGAAAACCAAGGTCATCCAGCTGGCTTTGTGCCTGTGGCAGGGTTGGAATTCATAGTCACCTTATTTCTTGCCTGGTACTTTTAACCATTACATCAAATTGGCTCTCTGCCTACCTTTACATTAGAAATTTCTTTAGAAAATGTTCAAGCTGGTTCTAAATGCCTTCCTTATTAGATCAATGATGTTTTTTGTTTGTATGAATCCCACAGCTTTATACAATAGGTGAAAGTGTATAATTCCCCCCCCCCCCCAAGAAATTAATTAGGGCATGGAAAAAATCTGTTCTATAAAATCTTTTACCATGTTTACAGTATTTGTCTTAAAACCTAAATTTATGCCTCTGTGGACCATTACAGAATTTTGCCTAAAATCGTATTTCATTTTGTATTTTCTCCTTAATCTCGGCAGGCAATATTTATGCAGTACCGTGTTTCAAAACTGCCCCCTGCCCCCAATATAAACGTTCAGAATGATGCTGAAATTAGGAATAGACATGCTACTGAAATAAATGTAAACATAAATAAAACCAACACAGATGGCTGACTCTTATGGCTTATATAATTAATAATGAAGAATGGAAGGAATATAACACTAGGTTTCAAGGTGATGTCATGTTTACCGTATATTTTTAAGTAATTTATGTTTGGTACAAATTGAATACATTTTCTCTGCTGAATGGCAGCTAATAGAGATCTAGCATAATGGAATTTTTATGACAATAGTTCAAGTAGCTTGAAGTATCATATTTCTGAAGACTGGCACAGTAATAATCAGTGCAGTCATTAATAAAGCCTAAACAATTAATAAATCAACTATAAAGAAATGCTTTTATTTATTATGCTTTCTGCAAAGTGTTCTGCTATATTGTAGGGCTGTTGTGAAATTAAAATGGCAGACACATGAAGTTGCACTTACAAAAAATGGCAATGCATATTAGCATGACTGAAAACTATTTTAATAGAAGGAAATATATGTAGCTCGGAGTTGAACTGTTGAATCCTTGTTGGAGTTGGTAACTGAACTATTGGTAAGGGAACACTTGGGTAGTGTGGGTTATTTTTCAACAGACTTGAGTTTCTAATTTTCCATTGGGCTGTCTGCTGAGAATATCCAGGAAGGATTACTATATTGTTTTATCTTTTATTTTTTGTGTGATTTTTTCACCTTTTTGTAGCTAAGTCATTGAGGGTTCTTTTGATCAAGTCATCCAGTTTCTATATTGGGTTGTTATTTACTGGGAGGTAGGTATCTATCCTCCAGTAATTCTTTGGCTTTTTGTATGTATTATGTTTTCTCCATGATAACCAGCATTTGGCATTTGTCTGCTGGGAGGATGGTGATGGTTTGATTCTTGTTTAGGTTCCTAAGTGCTGCTTTGTCCTCTGCTTTGAGTTAGTTCTAGTTCTGTGTTCAGAATAACAGAAGAATAGTGTTGGATCTTGCAGGTCTTCCAGCCCAACCCCTTGCTCAAGCAGAAAACCCAATATAATTTCAGGCAAATAGTAGTCCAATTGCTTCTTTAAAACCTCCAGGGTTTTTCTGGTCTATGGTATGATTGTTTGTCTTATGTTTTGTTTTGTCTCCATGGGAAAGACCTAGGGTTTTAAATGCTGTTTCTAAGGCTGCAGGGAATTCTGATTGGCATTATCTGTGTTATAACTAAGGCTTTTTTGGAAGATATTGGGTTTTGCAAGGATAGTGGACAGCTGGACATCAACCTAATTGTGCTTGTGCAGTTTGTCCAATTGCATTGACATTCATTGCCATATATCAAAAATATTTCAGAAACAACTAGTACACTATAACAAGCATACAGCATCAACATGGCTCATAAACAAACTAAACCTGCCCAAACATCCAACTAAATAAAAAAACTCAAATGCCTAAGAAGAAAAAAACAAGAGTAATCTACAAAAGGGGTGTCAAACTCACATCATGTTTTCATCACATGACAATTGCAACTTTCCCCCCTGAGCTAAAATGGGGATGGGCGTGGCCAGCACATGATGCATTCGGCCCATGGGCCATGAGTTTGACACCCCTGATCTGGAACATACAGTGTAAGAATTGTAGCAGTGGAAGGTACAATTCTGAAGAAAAGGAAACAAAGGAAATATCATTAGCCCCACTGTAAGTGTGCATATGTAAAATCAGGCATATGGGAGACCATATTTCTAAATCAGAAGTATCAAATTGGTGGCCCATGGGTCAGATGCATCACACACAGGTCACACCCACCCTAACTCCGTGAAGGAAAAAAAGTTGTGAAACATCACGTAATGGGACTGTGATGCCATGAGTTTGACACCCATGTTCTAAGTGAACTGCTCATTTTTCATCACAATTAAATGAGCAGAAATAACAATCCTTCAGCTAATTTAAATCAAAATTAATTTAAATCCATACCTGTATTTCAAGAAAATCTTTAGATTTTGGCTCATGAAGAAGGTCTTCCTTAGGACTGTAGAAATTGTTTAGCAATCTAAATAGCGAAAGGCCTGAAACGGAAAGGCCAATCACCTGTAATTTTATAACTCTAAGTATAATAACAACCTTTGAAAAATGAGAATGAGCTATGGTTGCTTATAACTTGAAAAATAAACTTATTTATTGAACTCTTTGAAAAGTATATTATTCATTGTTATGTGAATCTTTTTTCCTCCCCATTCATCTATAAAAAGATAACCATAGCAATAGCTCCTTGCTTTTCCAATTTTGACCTGCATCATGTTTTCTTGTCAATAAACACACTACATATACTGAAAGTCTATACAAACAGTAACTTGAGAATGACTCTATAGGAAAATTTGTACTAAAAAATTCAAAGGGCACATTTTTCAAAACCATTTTTTCTTACAATTCTCTGACTTGATTCAGGGATAGCTTAATGTAACAGTTTTATTTTTGATTAAATTTGACCCTAAAAAGTAATTTTTGAAAAATTTCCAATTCTATGAATCTATTTTGTTGTAACAGTCCTTACCTCAAAAGAAAATAGTGTGATTAATACAAATGTATGCATGTATGCTGTTTTATTTTTTAATGTAATAAAGTAAACAGATTAGAATGGAAATCTAGATCAAATTGTTTTGTTTTTTCTTTTGTCTCTTTAATGAAGATAGACATTACTCCAGTCTGGTCTTCTGGGACCTCACTTCATCTATCTTCCATCCTTTTTCCAGATGTATTTTTATCCACTTTCTTCAGTTGTCTAGTATAATGTATCAGGTGTCTAATGTAATACATCAACTCTTACTTGATCTAATATTCAGGTTGCTTGAGCATTTTCCCCATTGAATTATACCTACCATTCCCCCTGTTTATACTATTTTCTACTAGCATTTTTCTATAATAGCTAGAAAATTATTATGTTTGCAATACTTCAAAAATGACTAGTGTGTAAGCAATTCGGTGGCCAAATTTTCAGATTATCCTAAATTATTAAGGGTGATAAAAATCAGATATGATGGTGAAGAGCTTTGGAAAAAATCTCTTTAAATAGTGAATTGCAAATGCAATTCAGATTAAGAAAGTTTTCAGGTGAAGACACAAGGGCAGAAGTATTAATATTACATATAAACATTGTAGTCTAAGCTATCTGTAATTAACCAGAAAAATGCAATTCCCAGAACATCTCATTGTCCTCAAGCAAAACTAATCAGAGGTCAGGATGGCACAATCTGGATGGAATCTGGTGAAGCAGACTGGCTGCAGGTCAGCAAACATGTAAAACAAAGCTGTATAGTCTCTCCTTAGTCATTTGAACTATATACTGAATATATTATGAGGGAAGATGGATTACAAGAAGATATGCATGGTTTTAACATTGGAGGAAGAAACATCAAGAACTCTAGTGACAGGATACTGTCAGTTGAAAATATAAATAATATGGAAGTTCTAGTAATGAAATACAAAAAGGGTAGAAAAAAAGAAATGGAGTTAAGATTAAATATAAAGACGACCACGAATAAGCATGTACAACAACCAGCATCAGAATTTACAGTGAGGAAATTAAAGCAGTGGATAATTTCTGTTTTTAGGATCAGCTATTACTATGAAGAAGTTAGCAGTTAAGAAATACAGTGCAGGAGTAACAATGATATTCAGGTGCTCGGATGTGTCTACAACTATAAAGATCAGTACCACGTAGGAAATGATTTTCCCTTTGACATTCTTTGGAACCAAACTGAAGGAAGATGGAAAGTCTATTGACACTTTTGAGCTTTGGTATTGGAAAAGACTTTCTGAGAATTCCCTGGATAGCCAGCAAAAGAAATGGAAAAGATCAGCCCAGAGCTATCAGTCAGGGGACCAGTGTCAATGGAGATTCTCAGTCACCCAAATCATAGTTGTCCCAAAGGTGGGTTTTCAAGAAGCAACTGGACTTGTTTTTTTCTTTAAAGACTTCTCATCCAGGAAGCTTCTTCAGTTCTTAAACTCTTTGGAAAGATGGAAGTAAAGAGAAGGAAATGACCAGCATCAATGTAAATGCACTTAATTACAAGGACAATGTTTGTACCATAGGAAGATTTGAAGGGCAAGGTTAGGGACACATTGTCCTAGAAGAAAATTAGGTGGCCAGGAAGCGTTGGCTCTGAACTGATGGTACATCAGTACTGATGGTACATGGTACTTCCAACCATGACCAAATCGGGTTCTGACCAAAAAATTCACTTTGTTTTTTGTGATCAATTTCCACCTCTAGGCCATTTTTTTTTTTTTTTTGTAAGCACCAAATTGCCAAAATTAAGTTTGTGTCACAATCAAATCAGGTGATGATAAAGTGATAGAACAAATTATGGTCATGACCAGAGGTTCTACTGTATATTACCATAATTGTTGATTAAAGCAAAGCAATTTGCACTGGCTTCAAAGTTTACTTTTACTTAATGTAGCAGCAAACAATGAGATAATGAATTAGAGAAGAGATATGAGGTTTTTTTGTATGTTCTCTTTATGGTTTCCTTTAAGCTTTTATTTGGCCATTGTCATAAGTGCATCAATCGTGCCTATTGTCCCTGTCTTATTGTTTCTTTTTATTTTTCTTATACATATCCATCTCATGTATTCATAACTATGTTTATACTTATACCTGTTATCTTGTAAGTGATTGACAAATCAAATAAATAAATAACTAAACTAGAAAAGTTTTGGTGCAATACAGCTGAGTCAGCGCTTAATTAACATTCAACTGCTAGACTGATTAGAGTTTGTGCATGATGAGAGTATCTTGTTTATCATTTCAATGGCAAAAATACATTGACTGGTCCTGCCCTGTATTGATGGAATCCTAAAGTCCTTTAAAAAGTAAGAGATTTTGCAGCTAAAATAAACTAAAAACCAAAACTATCTCATCTAGATCAGGGGTCTCCAACCATGGCAACTTTAAGACTTGTGGACTTCAAATACCATAATTCCTCAGCCAGCAAAGCTGTCTGAGGAATTCTGGAAGTTTAAAGTTGCCAAGGTTGGAAACCCCTGATCTAGATCACTGATGCAAGCTAACTTTTTAAGTTGCTGTAATAATACTGACAAATATAATACCTGATTTTCCCATTTGTGTGCTTTTATAGAGCTGAACATTTCATAGCAAGATGAAATTTGAAAGTTGACAAAAGCAACCCGAATTATAATGATAAAAATAATGAGAATATAATAGGTACAAGGTAAAAAATAAGAAACCTGCAATTATAATGTCAGTGTGGTGATAATATAGTTATTGGGGGAAGGCATATGAAATTAATGTGCAGCAAATGTTTTCAATAAAGCTATTAACTTGACAAGATTGTAAGCATAGCATAGCATTAGAATTAGCAGGAATGTGGGACAAAACGATAATACTGCATGGTCAACAATTGTAATGGTATGTGGAGAAAACCCTGGGAAATTGGTTGAAGAGATGTTGTCAAATAAGAATCAAATAAGATATAGCATAGCCCTTTGCTGGATAGTACGTAGAGCAAGAGACTAGAAGGGAACAGTTTTTCAGACTTGAAAGCCTGATGTCAGCCTTACCAAGTAAAACAGATGGAAAACACAACCAGGTGAATTATTTCTGTTTATTGTAAAGCTACGTGAATAGACTCCTGCAAATCTAAAAGTAAAAATATCCCACCATCTCATTTACAGCCTGAGGAACAAGACAGGATCCCTTCTGAACTTTATATTCCATCTATTTGTTTTTAAAAATGGACCAAATTTTCAAATCTGTATTGGATTTATTCTGTGAATTTATTAAAGATCTAAGATGGAGAAGAGATTCAACTATTGGACTTTGACCAATAATCAAAGCTTTTTTTTTAAAAAAAAAATTCAGCTTGTTGTTTTAAATCTCAGTACATCCCAGTATTGGTTCAAGTTGTATTCAATTCTTTTAATCGGAACTTTGATTGATTGATACTGACTTAATGTAGTATGTAGTAATTAATTAATGTAGTAATCCAACTATGTAGGACAGGTCTGTCACATGCTGGCCATGTCCATGCCTGGTTTAGTGGCCTGCAGGCCGGATTTGTCACGTGCTGGCCATGCCCACGCTTGGTTTAGTGAAGGGGAAAAAAGTTGTGATATGTCTCTTGATGATGCGAGTTTGACACCCAATGTATGTAGATTTTCTCCATGATGATCTGTTCGTAACCTGATCCTTCAGTCTTCCAAATGTTGGGCTTTGTGTATACAAATAATTATTGTATTCTGGGGAAATGGAATTGATTATTACAGCTAATATATCTTTACTGAGAAATACAGCCCATGAGTTATGAACTGAAATGGAAAAGTCATTTTCTGTGACGAATTGAATGGTAGTTTTCACAGTGTAGATAACAAATTTTCTCATTGAGAGTGGATTGTCACAATACAAGTTATGGTTTCATGCTTTTTTTTTTCTTGTTTTTATAAATTTTATTAAAAGTTTTAAAATAGAACATAAAACTATCACAAACTAAGAAAGAGAAAATAAAACAATGAAAGAAAAGAAAGAGAGAAAAGATTTAATATTCCAAAAGAGTCAACAAAAAAAGAAATTAAAAAAGAAGCTTCCAAATTCTTCTGCTGCAAATATAAGTAGCCTTACAATATTAACTCTCATTTCATGCTCTTATTTGGATCTCCACATCTTACTTGAACATTTGACTGAAATGGAATATGTTTTTCATAATATTTACATCCTTCTGTCTTGATTTGATATGGTTTTCTTTGGTGCTGCAGAGAAAAACTAAAAGTACAAAAGGTTGGGAGAGTTATTGGCTATGTTGATTAAAGAAGTTGGCACAAGCTTTACAGAAATGGCCATATTATTGCAAAGTATATAGAAGCTGAGATCGCAGTCTGTTTGCTTAGTTAAACTTTTATGTAGTGGACTGAATGAGAATTATAACCTAAACAGTATAAAACATCTGAACAAATTATGCTTGGAGAATGGGCAGTTGCATTTTTCACTTTCTTTATGGGGTGTATATTTAGATCTGTAGTTGCTCTTCTCCCAAAGGTTTCAAAGGTAGTTACAATATTATGCAGATATATAGAAAGGCTAGTTCCTTGTTGGGTCCAAATCTATGAAGGCAAACTAAAAAGGAAATGTGATAGTTAAGAGTAAAAGAAAAAGGAAGAGATTATGAAGTTATGAAAGAAAATATAGCAGCTGCTTTTTCAGATCACTTTCAAATAGATCAGACCTGTCAAACTGGTGTCCTGCGGCCAGATTCGTCACACGCAGGCCATGCCCACTCCAATGCCGCAAAGGCAAAAAACATCAAGATATATCATGGTATGTCAATATCAAGATATGTCATGGTATGTCACGTGACGCGATCGAGTTTGACACTCATGAAATAGATCATTGAGATTACTATTAGAGGTCCTTGGTGCTCTCTGAGTTTGCTTGTTTTCTCACAGACGTTTCATTACCCTAACTACATAACATCCTCAGTGCTAGTAAGTTACTATTAACAGGTCATATTTAAAACAGTACCCACCTTTATCTTCATAGCCAAGTGGCTATATTCAATGTAATTTTTTAAATGATATTGATGTTCATAATATATATTCATGAAATCATAAAATTGGACGCAATAAATAATAATAATGGTTAAGAGGCTTTAGCTATGAAAGCCAATTGGGTGACTTCAGGCCAGTCACTTTCCCTATAACTGTGTTGGCGAATCTATGCCACACATGCTAGAAGTGGCACACAGAGCTATTTCCCCCGGCATGCGAGAGGTTGCCTGAAAAAGCCCCACTGCACATGTGCTGCCGCCTGACAGCTGATTGTTGGATATCTGGTGCACATGCACAGGAGTGGAGGGGGATACGTGGGAGATGTATGTGCATGCGCAAAGATGCATGGTGCATGAGGGGGGAATTTTGCATGCATGCATAGGGAGCATAGGGCCCCACAGCACGCATTGCCTTCTAGGTGCTGGCACATGAGCACATGCAAGCGAGCACATGCGCAATTATCGGCACGAAAAAGGTTAGCCACCACTGCCCTATAACAATCACCCACTTCACAGAGTTGTTGTCATAAGGAAAGTAGGAAGAAGAAGGTGTGTTGAATATGTTTGCTGTCTTGACTTATTTGCAAAAAATAATAAGGGCAGGAAATAAATAAATAAATAATCTTATATAGACTGAAATGTCATAAGGTATGCTTTTTCATAATTTTCTAAGATATTTATCAGCGCAGGAAATACTTATCAGCACAGATACTTATCAGCACAGGAAAAGAGCAAGATTGTTCAGTGTTTGGTTCATGCAAATCCTGTCAAAGTAGTTTCTGCGAAACATTAATAGAAATCTTATGTTTTGTCTTAGCAGGAAAATACTTATGTCCAGGTACCTATGTAAGTGCAGTGTGCTTATGTAGAACTGCACTACACTGGGAAGAATCTAGAGCTGAATCTTCCTAATATCTAGTGAATGGTTTTAGGTTGCTTACATGAACCTACCTAATACCATATGCACCTCTGGGGTTCATATTCAAAAATGATGATGTTGCTGTTTCTGTTTAGTCATTTTCTAACTGTTTTACGGGTAGCTTCATTAGAAGCATATCCCAAATGCTTCTATTCTAGAGTATTCAAAGTGGTTTTATGCAAGGATATTGCCACCGTTTTAAATGAGTGCTCCATTTTTCAGCTAAATCTATTTGAAGAGTCTTATGAGGAAGCTCTGACTCCCTGCCATCAGGGAGTGTCACGTTCTTTCATTGCCATGCTTGTTCACTTTCTAACAGCTTAACATGATTTTTAAGTTACTTCTCTAACAAGCATGAGATTGTTTATGAGATTATTGCAATAAGGTGAACTTGAAAGTATGTGATCATTAGGTAGGTAATCATTAAAGAATTATTTTAATTGAATTAGAGAAAAGAGCTAGAAGTATGGCCTGCTTTTAGGCAGAAATACCAAGTGAGCACATTTAAAATGCTCAAAGAAACAAGGGTTTTACTTTAAAAAAAATGTCTGCAATATTACAGTATGTTTCTGTTGCCTTCTGAATTTTGGGAGGACTGATCCCAAAATTTTAATGTGTACTTTAAGCTTAAGAACTTGCTTTGATAATTCAGTTGAAGTAGAAAACTTTAGGGAGAAAACCAGATAATGGTATTTAGTTACATTTGAAAGTTTTATAGTAGACTGTTTGCTATAATTGCCATTAAAATTATTAAGTGATAAAAATTAATGCATGTTTATTGATTACGAGAAATAACTATAAAACATATCTTGTTAAGGTTTATATTCTTTAATTTGTTTCTGAATCATTATCAGTGATTTAAAATCTTCTGCCACTCTACAATCTAGGCTTAATTAAGGCACCAATTTTCAGCATTTCTTCACACTCTTGAAAAGTGAGGTATATGTCTTTCACTCAGATTATTTTACTTTGTCTGGATTAAAACCCTGTAGATTGAATTGGGCATTAAGAATGCAAGTTGTCCAATTTTAAAGACAAGAACCTTCTTTCCATTATTTTGTGAAATTGTACAGTTCTTTCCGAGATTTTTTTTTACAGGAATATACTGATATTTGACAGCACAGCTTTATTTTAGACAGATATATGAATAGTGAATGACTCAAGGGAAAGAGAGAGGGAGAGTGGATAGACTTGATGAGACCCTGAAAAGTAGAAAGATGAAATGTTTAAAGAATAAAAGTATATGGATACAGTGGTAGCAGTTTGGAAAGGCAAACATGTGTATAAAGAAGTATAGTACATAGTGTCAGTCTGAATTAGTTTTTTCTATGTTTCCTTTTCATTTTCTTATGGTTCTTTTAGTTTCTTTGGCTTATTATTACTTATACCTATTCTGGTCTCTGAATAGCATTTGTAGGCCAAGGTAGAATAGTATAATATGTACATACTTATTAGTCTATGGTGCAAAATGGATCCACCATTTTTGTGGTGGGTTGCACCATTGCACCATTTTTGGGTGCAAAATGGATCCACCAACCAGTGTTCTGTTCTAGCCCCTTTCTCCCCCTGTAAGTTCTCTTTTTATTTCTGCCTGAGTTTTCTCATCAATATTATGCTTCATATATTGTTTTCTGGGCAATATTAAATATAAATTGGAATATTAATAAAATTAAGGGAATACTATCGTTTGGGACAATTGCTTATATGTAATGTAATGATACTTTTACATAGATCTAGGTCAGTGATGGCTAACCTTTTTGTTGCCATGTGCTGAAAGTGCGTGCATGTGCGTGCATGCACGCCTGAACCCATAATGTGTTCAGGCAATGTATGTGCCCCCCGCCCCCGGTGCATGCACGTGTGACTCCCTGCATGCACCCCATGCCTCTGTACATGCATGCACATCTCTCTCTTGCCCTCCGCCCCCCCGTGCATGTGTGGTAGATACCCAACAATCAGCTGGCTGGTGGGATGCATGCATGCATGCGCAGTAGACCTGATCAGGGGTGATGGCTCACATGCGGGCAGAAATGGCTCTGCATGCCACTTCTGGCACATGTGCCATAGGTTTGCCATCACGGATTTAGGTTAATTAATATCAGTGTGCTGGTGAGATGCTTTAAGTATTGCCAAATTAAGTGTTTTGGTTTAGTACTGCACGTATTCCTGATAAAGGGCAGGGACAAAAGTTAAGAAATGAGTTATGACATGTTGTTGAAACCTGTATTTCAAAGCTGACTCCAGTGGATAAACAATATAAAATAAAATTAAAATGTTAAGGTAAAATATTTACTGGGAAATATGACATTTCATAATTGAATTACATGTTAAAAACTTAATTTTATTTTTTTTAATAATTATAGGCACAATTTGGACTTTTCTAAGTTAATTTAAGCAATCTCAGTTCTTAATATTGTCATTTGAATACACTTGTCACGATCCCATTAGGATTACATTTAAAACTGTCTATGTTCATCACTTTCCACTGACTAATTATATAATATTTTGCTGTAAAAAAGTCAAATTTACAAAAAGAGAGAAGAGTGTTAAATCGGAAGATAATTTTGTAATAAACTAAGTTATACTATTAACATGATTGTAATTATACTCCTGAAGCATTTCAGAAGTCAGCATCCTGCTTCTTCTGAATAAAACAGCAATTAACTTAAAAACCTTTCTTGCCTTGAAGGAATGAAAAATTACATTTCATAGAACTGTACCATGTGGATTTGAGTTTACCTTTTCCACTCTCATGTGAAAAAAAACACATTATATGCTTGCTGATATTGCCATGGATTGACCTTAATGGAAAAAGTTGACTTTTTCTTATACCGTATCTTGAAACTGCTCAGATAATGTAAAATATTGCAAGATGGTTTTATACCACTATTAGTTATTTAGAATTAAACAAGCATCTATCTCAAAAATTGTTACTGCTAGCTGCTAGGTTAAGGTTTGTATCATTCAAAGTGGCATGTTTGCACAATTCTAATGCTCTTTTATAACTTATTCATAATAAGGTTGTTGATATTTCCAAAGGCTTTTTAAATTTATTCTTCATCAAGTAAATGTCAGTGTTATAAAATAGCCTTCCTTTCTAATCATGGTATCTTATCTTGCATTATGGGTTAGGAGACAATATGTAAACCCATCCGTTCTAATTTTTCCTTGCTGATAATTTTCTGTTCTGCAATATAGTATGTTTAGATACACCAGCATGATACTATTGGAAGCCTTTCAAGTTGCTCTCTGAAAATTTGGGGAGTTCTAGTCAAAACAGAACTGAAAGCCTGTAGTTTGGAGATGCTGCATGCAGCACTCTTAATCAATCAGACTTAAGGCCCGGTCCCACTGCACTTACGGATGCAAAGAGGATGTAAAATGTTAAAAAAAGCTTGCCATCTGTTGGAAAATGCTATTCATCCGTTGTGTACTCATTGCATACGTGTTTCATATGCTCTATCCACCGAGCATCCGTCCACTGCGATTTCACCTGCACAAGAAGTTTTGAGCTGCACAAAACTTTGTGAACAGATGAACTTTCCACCATGTATGATGTAAATCCGTGACATATATGGGCAAAAAACGTTCTATGTCCGTTTGTCATCCGTTAAACGTCCGCTGTATCCTCTCTGCATCCTCTGGGCATCCTCACAACTCACATCTGCTGCAGCTGAAAACGGAAAGAGGGAGGAAACAAAAGGTACACGGAACATCTACATAGCGTTAGTAGCACAGAAATAGAAAGGATGCGCAGTGAACGGTTTGCATCTGATATACATCCACGCAGCACCCCCTTTCTTTCCTTTAGGCATACGTGATGCATCCGCTTCATCCGCTGTGCGTCCACTTCGAAATTCTCCCCCAGAACCCCTTCAGAGGTGTCATCTGCTTCCATCCGCTTTCATCCACTAGGCTTCCTATGAACATCCGTTTAACATCCCTGCTACATACTATGCACATCCATTCTTTTCCATTCTTTTTATTTATTCTTTTTATTTATTCTTTTTATATTCCGTTCTGACAACAGATGGAGCCACCCCCAAAATTTTGCTCATCTGCTGTGTCCTTTATGCATACGTTTTGCGTCCATCGGCCAGTGGGACCGGGCCTTAACCCAAGATGTATAGCACCTTGAAGTAGCTGCAAGCAGTCAGTGGAGAGGCTCATTGTTGGCTTAACTCCAATGTCACCATATAAAAAGAGAGTTTTGCTTTATCTTTGACTTTACAGAAGATTATGAAGTGAGGGACATTTTATTAATGCTGCAGTTCTATTACTTCTTTGGTTACAGAGTTGTGGTAGATGCTTGGAATGTACTTGATTTTCATAACTTCTTATTTATATTGTTTTGAAATTATCTTTAGCTTTTAAAATAGGGGTCCCCAAACTTGACAACTTTAAGACTTATGTACTTTAACTCCCAGAATTATCCAGCCAGATGTGCTTTTTTTTCATTTACTTCATAATCAATAATAATATTTATTTATTTATTTGTTTATTTGTCAATTGCTTACAAGATAATAGGTATAAGTAAAAACATAGTTATGAATACATGGATACACATAAGAAAAATAAAAAATATATAAAAGAAACAATAGGACAGGGACGGTAGGCACATTGGTGTACTTATCACTATTCTAAAATTTGAAGTCTAATAAAATGGGAGATAATCAGCAATGCACCTTTTCACTTGAATGTTAGTTCCTCTTTGGTACAATTGTACCAACCATGGGTATAGGAAGGTAATTCTGGGAAGAGCTTCATAGCAACTGTGACCCATTAAAGGGATTAGATGCATCTGAATGCCATTTGTCTGTGAAACGCTATTCTTTTTTATATTCATCTTGTTTGGGCACTTGCTATAACTATTTATACAGCAAAAATGTCAGTGAAGTCACAGTTTGCTGTTTATATATTGACTTTATTCCTGCAATGGCCTGCTGGGTTGGCTGTATTGATTCAGCTGGTTGAAAACATTTGCGATTGATCCTGCTTTTCTGTTGCTTTATCTTTCAAAGGAAGACACTTAGGGACAAGAAGACACTTCATTGTAAAAGAGAACATCATTATTGTTCTGCAATTTAAGTCTTTAAACAGTGAGGGAAAGGAGTGATTGTGGCCATTGATTGGCTACTATCAGTTCAGACAGGTTCTAGCTCTTTCCTGTCCTATATTTTCCTGATTTGTAACTCAGCTGATTCATGCAGCATAGCAGATTGCCGGGCCTCAGCTGTTTTACTCAGCAGTGCTGACATAGAAGGTGAGTTTTTAAGCTTAAAATAGGCAGGTTTTGAATGAAGCACACATGTGCAAAATTCAGTACATGCTCACTGAACCAGTTGTTTAGCCAGTTTCAGCCCACCATGGATTGTGACAAATGTGAGCCTAATATAACAGATAATAGATAATCAGAGTTGGAAGGGACCTTGTAGGTCATCTAGTCCAACTCCCCACCCAAACAGGAGACCCTACACCATTTCTGACAAATGGGAGTCCAATCTCTCCTTGAAAGTCTCAACTGATGGTGCTCCCACAACTTCAGAGGGCAAGCTGTTCCATTGGTTGATTGTTCTCACTGTCAGAAAGTTTCTCCTTATTTCCAGGTTGAATCTCTCCTTGTTCAGTTTCCATCCATTATTCCTTGTCTAGCGTACAGGCACTTTAGAAAATAGCTTGACTCCTTCCTCCCTATGGCAGTCCCTCAAATATTGGAAGACTGCTATCATGTCTCCCCTGGTCCTTCTCTTTACTAGACTAGCCAAGCCCAGTTCCTGCAACTGTTCATTGTATGTTTTAGCCTCCAGTCCCCTATTCATCCTGGTTGCTCTTCTCTGTACTTTTTCTAGAGTCTCAACATCTTTTTTATTATGTGATGAACAAAACTGGATGCAGTACTCTTGGTGTGGTCTTACTAAGGCTTTTTAGAGTGGCATTAGTACTTCTCTTGATCTTGACTGTATCCCTCTGTTAATACAATTTAGGATTGCATTAGCTTTTTTGTCTGCTGCTGCACACTGCTGGCTTATATTTAGCTGGTTGTCCACTAAGACTCCAAGATCCCTCTTACAGTTACTGCTATTGAGCCTGGTTTCACCCAGTCTATATGTGTACTTTTGGTTTTTCTTGCCTAAGTGTAGGACTTTACTCTTCTCTGCATTGAATTTCATTTTATTAGATATGGCAAGTGTTCTAGTCTGTCAAGGTCCATCTGGATCTTGAGCCTATCTTCTCAGGTGTTAGCTATTCCTGCCAGCTTAGTATAATCTGCAAATTTGGTAAGTTCCTCTTCTATTCCCTCATCTAAGTCATTAATGGAGATATTGAAGAGTACTGGGCCTAAGACAGAACCTTGTGGCACCCCACTGCTTACTTCCCTCCATGTAGACTTAGACCCATTAAAGACTACTCGTTGAGTACGGTTTGTCAGCCAGTTGCAAGTCCATCTCGTGGTGGTGCTATCTGTTCCACTTTTTTCTACCTTACTAAGAAGTAAGTTGTGGTCTACTTTGTCGAATGCCTTTCTGAAATCTAAATATATTATGTCCATAGTATTTTGCTGATCTACTAATTTAGTCACTGTGTTGAAGAATGAAATAAGATTGGTTTGGCATGATCTGTTTTTAACAAAGCCATGCTGACTGCTAGTTATTACTTTACTTGTTTCTAGATGTTGGCAGATCTGTTTTTTTATTATCTTTTCCAGTATCTTCCCGGGTATTGATGTTAGGCTGATTGGTCTACAGTTTCCTGGGTCTGTTTTTTTCCCCTTTTTTGAAGATGGGAACCACATCAGCTCTTTTCCAGTCCTCTGGAAGTTCCCCGGTGCTCCAGGATTTTTGAAAGATATAATGCAGTGGTTCTGAGATGACCTCTGCCAGCTCCTTTAAAACTCTGGGATGTAATCCATCAGGCCCCGGTGATTTGTTTTCATCAAGATCAGACAGATGTTCTCTTACCATTTTTTTTTGCTTATTTTAACTTTTATTTCTGGTCTGTCTTTTACAGTTATGTTTTTGGTGGGTTGAGCTACACTTTCTTTTTGTGTGAAGACGGATGCAAAGAATGAGTTAAGCAGTTCTGCTTTCTCTCTGTTGCCTGTTACTTCCTTGCCATATTTCTTCTTTAGTGGACGGACTGTTTCCTTAGTTTTTTTTCTTGTTATTTAAATGTTGGAAGAAACTTTTATTATCTTTGACTTTTGTTGCAAGTCTTTGTTCCAGTGGTGGGATTCAATTTTTTTTACTACTGGTTCTGTGGGTGTGGCTTGGTGGGTGTGGCAGGGAAAGGATACTGTAAAATCTCCAATCAGAGGTGGTATTTGCTGGTTCTCCGAACTACTCAAAATTTCCGCTACCGGTTCTCCAGAACTGATCAGAACCTGCTGAATGCCACCTCTGCTTTGTTTGTTCTAAGCCTTTGCTATCCTGACTTTGTCTTTTGCAGATTCTGGCTATCTGCTGATATTCTGCCTCAGTTGTATGTCCTTCTTTCCATTTTTTGTACTTGTCCTTTTTTTCTTTCAATTTGCAGATAGATCTTTGTGCAGCCATGCTGGTTTCTTCTTGGATTTCTTGGTTTTTTTTTTCAGTGGTATTGTGCTGGTCTGGGCTTCTATGATCATACTTTTTAGAGTTTCCCAAGATTCTTGAGTTGTTTTCTCCTTTAGGATTTTCATCCATGCAAATCTTTCCCAAGTTCTCTTTACAAGGCCTGAATGTTTTTCTTGATTACTAAATAGTTTCCTTTTGCTAGTAAATTGTTTTTATGTAAACCATTCCAATGAAAGTTTAGGAGAGCTGAAATTAGATAACTTTGATTATGACAAAGTAGATAGGGAAAGTTACCATTTTCAAGCCATAACAACAACAAAATGCTGCCTTTTTAAAATTAATTTCAAAAATCCTTTGGTAGCATCATTATCTACAAAGAAAAATCTTTTCACTAAACTTTCTATCAGATGTTACTAACAAATCTCTTTTTACTAATGTTATTTTTATACCAGCTTTAATTCTGATTATCAACACTATTAAAGATGTGGTAATAATAGGATTTATTTTGATCAGGCCTAATTTAAAAAATGCATAGTAGTTTAAAACTGTATGTGCTGAGAAAAAGGCTATCTGGTATTTTCAGGACATTTCAAAAGAATTCTAGAAATGTACATTAACAGTATAATGTTAATGCTATTATTATTTATTAATATTAAGCAGTTTAATGCAACAACATAACCAGTCCAGTATTTGATGACAAAGCTCTAGAACAATTTAAATGCTCTGCTTTTTATGATATCCATGAATATCTAGCAAGTTAGGTCAAGCAGATCTGATTCCTCTGTAACTTTGCAAATCTGCAATTGTCAGGGAAAAATACAGATTTCCCTTCATACTACATTTAATCCTCTACTCTTCCTCTTCTTCAAAATCAATCTATTTCCAGGGTAGCCTATTTGTACTACAGTTGCTTGCTTTTCCACAGATTTCTTGGAGATGCGGTTGAACTGAGCTCCTTGACTTGGCTTTTTCTTTCCCTCTTTTTTCTTCTTTTTTTATGACATAAACTACCTTAAGCTGGGAGAAGATATCTTTGTTATGTTCAGTTCTGATCAACTAGCCTGGTACTATATTGTATTTAATTCTATGTACTTACTTGTCTTGTGTTATTTTTGATGAGGAATCAGGAACAAATGGCTTCTTCACTTAGTCATATAAACTTAGTATCCTTCCAGTTCCCACCGTTTTATATTCCCACCGTTTTATATTCAGATTCATTGTAGATCTGATTGCTCTAAAATCATTGCAAATTAACTACTTCCAGCTTTGAAGAGATACATTTTGAATGTATATCTCTATTTTTATGCATTTATTGTTACATAGATTGTTGCTGTTGCATTGCCTTGGGTCAAAAATTTTTACTACAGGTTCTGTGGGCATGGCTTGGTGGGCAAGGCAGGGGAAGGATACTGTAAAATCTCCAGTCAGAGGTAGTATTTGCCAGTTCTCCAAACTATTCAAAATTTCCATTACTGGCTCTCCAGAACTGGTCAGAACCTGCTGAATACCACCACTGCCTTGGGTTATTTCAGATGGATAGGTGGATGGATGGATAGATGAATGGATCAAAATAAGAAGGCAAGAATGAATTGGATTTAGTATGGATTCCTTGGAGAAATGATCCTTTACAAAAGAATAAAAATACTTTGTTTCTAGAAGTTTTGAATAATGCTGCTTCAAATTAGATGAAGCCCCTCCCCTTTTTTTTCTCAATCAAATGCAAGGTACAGCACAGCCCTAAAAATTATTGTCTCTTTCCCCCCTCCTTTATCCATCTTTCATAATTTCAAAACATTTGCTTTATGTCGCAGAGTTATGTTGTATTAGTACTAAAATCTGCCATAGTTGACAGCAAATGATTACGGCAAATGGTATTGTTCATATTACAATTTGTAAAAGAAGTTAAAATAGATGGGTCTGCTGAGGAGAAGTAACAGCGATTGCTAATACCAGTGGTCTGTTGATATTTGGAATCAGATTAGTTTGAAGACCTAATTCACTAAGCAACAAATATGTTCTTGTAATTGGCATTTAATGACCAGAGAACAGGAAGTGAGGCAGATTACCTACAGCAGACTCCCATGCATGTCTGCTGTTCATTGAAACTTTAAAAACAAGATATACATACAGACATGCACATACAGTACATGTATATGTGTGTCCATGTGTATATGCCTGTGTATGTTTTTAAATACCATAAATTTGAGAGAAAGAATAGACTATAAATTTAGAGAAAGAAGTTCATATTGCTTTTTATGTGACTTTGTTTTACAGATTTTATATATCTCGAACTCTGTAGTTTTATACTGTTTTTAATTATCCCTTACTGCAAGTAATAATCAGCCTGACATACAAAATGAGATGTCCTTCCATTGCTTGTGTATCATAAGGTCAATACATGAATTTCCTAATATATATGGATTAGTAGCAACCAAAAAATATTCACAATCTGATGGGGTTTTTTCATAACAGTTTGTAACATAAAAGCATAAATGAAATTTTAATTAGCAGTACATTGGCTTTACTTGAATTTTCAAATGTTGAGAGTATCTCTGTAAATAATGATGTGCTGTGGTTGTTGTTGTTTTGCATTGCTTTGATTCTCAAAGCCTTAGGGTGCCACATTAAATCTAAAGCAGAGTAATGAAGACAATTGAGACAATAGATGCTTGGCTTCCTATGCTCCTTTATGTTTTATGATTAAATTGCAATCTATCATTCAGGATTAATGAGCTAATCCTGGGAGCCAGTTCTGCATTTAAAAGGACCATAGGGTATCATATAGTACTGTCATTAGTTGTATTGTATTGGAATCACAAATTTTAATACTATGCCACTTTTCCAGTATAAAGTGAAATGAGCTCTTGCGACTGAAGATTGGCTCTGGTCATGTTATCTCTTGGGGAAAGAAGGTTGATGAGATAAGTTTGCCAATCGTTGGGTTCTGTTATATTTCATAATTGTTAAGCCTGGGTTCCCCAACCAGGGTTAGGTAGACAAGCTAAACAGAATGTGCAGCGTTAGTCAGATAGGCACACAGATAAATGAGTGAGCTAAGCTTGTATGTTTATTAACATACAGTAAAAATAACAGATACGCTTGTGTTATCAAGAATATAGTTTATTCCAGTATAAGTTTATGGCATAGTCAAATAACAGTCCAATAGTCATTTACCATGTAGTCAGTCCATTCAGGGATATTCAGTTAGCAAAGTCCATGTAGAATATCCTATGTCAGTTCACTTACAGATCAGTCCTTTGTCGTCTCTCCCGTTCGAGCAATGCAGTCTTGATTCCAAGCAGTAATCAGGGATCATCAAAGCCAGAGAGAGAGTGAGAGAGCAAGCCGTAGTCTTGCTACTTTTATATTGTTTTCATAGCCACTCCTTTAATTGCTATTTCCACAGTTAAAGCTGCATACACACTAACATACACTAACTATGATTCATAGTTATTATTTCACCTAAACCAGTTAGGGTGAACAATGTTATCCCTAACAATAATCTATTCTCTTATGTGTCAAAATGGCAAATGCCAGAATTAGTGTAGTATGAACAATTGGTACATGTTATATGAATATGTATTCTGCATGTAACAATCCTACTACATTTGGGCTGCAAAATGAAAAAGGGAAGCATAACTTTTATGTACAGGATGATCTAGTGTCCAGGATGATCTAGTGCAGGAGTGTCAAATTCAATTTCATTGAGGGCTGCATCAGGGTTGTGTTTGACCTCAAGGGGGACTAGGTGGGAGTGGCCAGTATGGGGTGGGTGTGACCTTTTGCAAGCGAAAACAGAGCTCGGGAAGCTGTGTGCAGCCCCCCAAAGCCCCATTTTTGGCTGGGACAGCCTCCTGCAGCCCTCTGCCTTTTTCACTGGCAGAGGGCTGCAGGAGGCCGTCCCAGCTGATAACAACCTGGGAGAGCTGCACACATCCCTCACAAGCTCTGTTTTTGCTGACAGAGTCACTGCAGGCTGCTCCTTTGTTGTTTCTGGGATGGCCCCCTGGGCCAGATCTAAGCAAACCACAGGCCGGATCCAGCCTGTGGACCTTGAGTTTGACACCTCAAATCCAGTATTAAAATACTGGCCAAAGAGCATTATAATCACTGCTAACAATGAATTGTACTTGGCTTAAGCTGAACAAATGTTGACTAATATTTTTGAACCAACTAATATGTAAAGAAATTATATGCGCAAGGATAAACCAGTATCAAGAATGCTGGGAAAATGTTACATAATATACACTCCTAAAACTAAAATCTTATGGTATCTCTGGACACCTGCATAACTGGACAGAAACATTCCTGTCAAACAGACAACAAATGGTCAAAATTGGGAGCGTCCTATCAAACTCTGTACCTGTGAACAGTGGTGTCCCCCAAGGCAGTGTTCTAGGACCAACTCTCTTCATACTCTACATAAATGACCTCTGTGATCGTATTAAGAGCAACTGCATTTTCTTTGCTGATGATGTAGAGCTATTCAACACCACAGACAATACTGCTACCCTCCAAAAAGACCTCGACTATGTATCACAATAGTCAAACAAATGGCAACTTCAAATCTCAACAAAAAACTGCTCTGTCTTACATATTGGCAAAACAAATCAGAAAATAAAATACAGGCTGAATAGTCAAGACCTGTCATGGCCCTGATGGAGACTGACTCTGAGGAAGAGGAGGAACAGCCAACAGGGAGTGGGAATGTGGCTCCAGAGGTGGTGGAGGAGGCTGGAGAAGGGCAAAAGCTGGCTGAGCAATCAGAGAAGGATCCAGGCCCATCCCCTATCCATCCTAAGTCATGCAGGGAGGAGAGGATCAGGGAAAAGTGAGGTATACTCAGGAGGAGATGACCATGATGCTCCTCATGGCTTGCAGCTGGGAGCTGTGTATATAGGTTTATAACTGCGTAGTCAGAATTGCTGGAGTCAAAGTTTACTTTGTTTAAGCGGTAGAGATCCAAGCCTTGGTCAATTGGCCACAGCCAATTTCATGGATGCTCATTTTGTAGAGCAGTGGTTCATTCCTCAGCAACAGGTGTCCCCGCCAGTAATGGTAGAGACGATTGATGGTCTGCCCCATCGTTCGGGCTCTGTGGTTGCTGCAACCAAACCCCTTTGCATGCTTATTGAGCAGCATGTAGAGAAAACTGTGTTCTACATTACTGCAGTGCCTCATTTTACATTGGTGCTAGGTTTGGAGTGGTTACAGGCCCATGATCCACAGATTATCTGGTTGTCTGGAGCTGTGCAGTTCCTTGATAGGAAGTGTGCCAACCATTGCTGGTGCTCCTGTGCAAGGGAATGTGGCTACGCCTGTGGACCCGGATCTACCTGAGGAGTTGGTGGACTTTGCTGATGTGTTTGGGAAGAAGGAGGTGGATCAGTTGCCTCCGCATTGGGCGTATGACTGTCTAATCGACTTGTTGCCTGATGCAAAATTGCCGGTGGGTCAGATATATTCCCTGTCAGAACCAGAGTTGGCTGTGTTGAGGGATTTTATTGACAAGGACTCCCAGAACGGGTTTATCTAGCCTGTTACCTCCCCATTGGCAGCACCAGTGCTTTTTGTAAAAAAGAAATCAGGAGAGCTATGTTTGTGTTGTGATTACCGCAAGTTGAATGCAATCATAGTGAGGAATCGGTACCTGCTTCCCCTCATCCCTGAACTGATTGAGCGGCTTCATCAAGATAAGTTCTTTACAAAGTTGGACTTGCGTGGGGCCTACAATCAGGTTTGCATTTGTGTAGGGGATGAGTGGAAAATGGGTTTCCAAATGAGGTATGGGCATTTTGAGTATACCGTGATGCTTTTGGATCAACCAATGCCCCAACTGTGTTCATGCATTTCATGCACAATGTTTTCCGTGATTTGTTGGATCAATTCGTGGTCATTTATTTAGATGACATTTTAATTTACTCAGACTCTCTGCAGGAACACTGGCAACATGTGCAGCTGGTGTTGCAATGTTTGCGTGATAACCACCTGTTTGTTAAGCATGAGAAGTGTCAGTTTGCACAAACCACGATTGACTTCTTGGGACATCGTATTTCACCTGCTGGGGTGGAAATGGACCTGGGAAAAGTACAATCGTTGCAGGCATGGGAACCTCCACAGCGGGCTAAGGATGTGCAACGACTGTTGGGGTTTGTGAACTACTATTGCACATTTATTCCCCACTTTACTTCCTTGACTGCTCCCTTTCTAATCTGCTCTAGAAGGAGGTTAAGTTCTATTGGGATGCTGAGGAGCAGGCAGCTTTCAAGGCATTGAAAGTCACATTTGCTTCTGAGCCTATCCTCAAACAGGCCAGCCATTTGTTGTGGAAACAGATGCTTTCGACGTGGCTGTTGGTGCGGTGCTCCTCCAGGCCTATGTTCCTGCAGGGACCTTGTTCCCGTGCACTTATTATTATCTGAAGTTGTCGGCTCCAGAGCGCAACTATACGATTTGGGACAAGGAGCTATTGGTGCTTTTGAGACATGGTGGCACCACCTGGAGGGGGCTTATCACCAAATCCAGAGGGATCATCGCAATTTGGACACCTACGTAAATCTCGGACATTGAACCAGCATCTGGTGAGATGGTCCTTATTCTTTACTCGATTTGATTTCTGGGTGACCTGTTTTCTGAGTGGAGGGAATCAATGCACCGATGCCCTATCTCAGAAGCCCGAATATACCCGAAAGGAGGATAAAATCTTGCCCCGGGCAGTGATTCCGTTGGAGCAGTTTGCGGCCACCAAGAAACCTGTGGTCCTCCGAGGATTCAGGAGGTGCAGCGCCAGGACCCATTTGTGGCAGCTTGACGTCGAGAATTGGATGAGAATGGGAGACAAGAGACTCCTTGGGCATATATTGGGGACCTGTTGTGGTTCCATGATCGCATTTACATGCCTGTTGGTCCTTTTCATGGCTTTATCCTACGTCAATGTTATGATAGTCTGGTGGCGGGACACTTTGGGGTGTTCAAAACACTGCACCTCATCTCTAGAACATTTTGGTGGCCGAGACTTAAACATGATGTGTTGGGATATGTGGCGTCCTGTGGGATCTGTCGCCAAACCAAGTATGCTCCTGGTGTGCCCCCAGTCTCTTGCAGTCCTTGCCCATGCCAGAACGATTGTGGGGTGCAGTTTCATTAGATTTCATCATTGAGTTACCACCATCGAATGGTGCCTCAACCATTTTGGTGGTGGTGGATATGTTGACTAAAATGGCCTACTTTATTCCGTGTGCGGGTCTTCCATCAGTCAAGATAACAGCTCAATTGTTTATCTCCCATGTTTTCCGGTTGCATGGGTTACCAGACCGCATGATATCAGATCGGGGGGTACAATTTACAGCACGCTTCTGGCAGACCCTACTCACGAAATTGCAGGTTCAGGCATGTCTGTCGTCTGTTCATCACCCAGAAACTGATGGGAGGACAGAGAGAGTGAATGCTATTTTGGAGCAGTACTTCCGCTGTTTCAGCAATACTCAGCAAGACAATTGGGTGGAAGTGCTGCCAGTGGCAGAATTCGGTTATAACAATCCACCCATGTGCCCCCTTTCCTTGCTGACTATGGGTTTCATCCATGACTTTTTCCTTTAGCCCCATCTGATTCCCCAGTTCTGGCAGTGGATACATTCTTGCAGGAGTTCAAAGCTGTGCACCACAGGGTCCGTGATCAATGAGAGAGAGCCAAGGAGGACTATAAATGGTTTGCAAACTGACATCGTCACGATGTTCCACCTTTAGTGGGAGGCTCTCGGGTTTGGCTCTCTACTTGATACTTACCAATGACGCGACCATCGAAAAAGCTTGATCATCGTTACTTGGGACCTTTTCCAGTCTTGGTGGTGATCAATCCTGTGGCTTATCATGCCACGGACCATGTATCCTGTTTTTCATCATTCCCTGTTAGTCCCTGCCTCAGCCGACAGTTCGCATAGACTGGCTCCATCACAGCCAGCCCCAGTAGCCCCTCTGGGAGAGGAGAAGTACGAAGTGGATAGCATCCAAGATTCACATTTGTTGTGAGGCTGATTTCAGTATTTGGTGGCATGGAAAGGTTATGGACCAGAAAACTTCACCTGGGTCGATGCCACTGATGTTCATGCTCCTCATTTGGTCTAGGACTTTCATGCTCAGTTTCCTCAACATCCTCGTCTGACTGGTCCTGGGGGAGGTGGCCCTGGGGGGGGGGGGATAGTGTCATGCCCCTGGTGGAGACTGACTCTGAGGAAGAGGAGGAACAGCCAACAGGGAGTGGGAGTGTGGCTCCAGAGGTGGAGGAGGAGGCTGGGGAAGGGCAGAGGATGGCTGAGCAATCAGAGGTGGATCTAGGCCCATCACCTGTCCATCCTAGGTCACGTAGGGAGGAGAGGAACAGGGAAAAGTGAGGTCTACTCAGAAGGAGATTACCATGATCCTCCTTGTGGCTTGCAGCTGGGAGTTATGTGTATAAGTTTGTAACTACACAGTCAGAATTTCTGGAGTCAAAGTTTAGTGTTTACTTTGAAAGTAAACACTTAAAAGAGGTTTATCTTTGCTCGCATTCTTCCCATGGACTCTCCTCGGTTATTTTCCTGGAATGTATGATTAGTTATCTTGGCTTGCTTCGGAACTCTCATAAATGCGGTTTGTTTTGGTTTTCTTTTTGCCTCATTATTTACTTTTGTGACTTTAAACTGTGTCTAATAAAACAGTGAAGTTAAGTTGAAGGTCTTACCGGACTTTAATGTATGTTTGGGTTATTTTGAGATCTACGGGTCATCACAAGACCTGTTGATGATCCAAACTCTGTCAAGGATCTTGGAGTACTCATCTCTAATGATCTAAGTTGTAGAGCCCACTGTCACTACATAGCCAAAAAGGCAATAAGAGTTGTTAACCTAATCTTACGTAGCTTTTTCTCTGGTAATATTACACTAATAAGTACAGCATACAAAACATTTGCTCGACCAATACTCAAATACAGCTCATCAGTCTGGAACTCACATTATGTATCTGATATTAACACAGTTGAGAAATTCCAGAAATATTTCACAAGAAGAGTTCTCCACTCCTCTACTCATTGCAGAATACCTTATGCCACCAGGCTTGAAATTCTAGACCTAGAAAACCAAGAACTACACCACCTTTGGTCTGATCTAAGCAGAGTATATAAAATCATACATTGCAATGCCCTGCCTGTCAATGTACCTGCCCTACCAGCTTCTATCATAACAATACAAGAGCAAACAATAGATACAAACTCAAGGTTAATCACACCAAACTTTTTTTTTTTTAAAGTTTTTATTAATTTTCTACAAACAAACAAACATACAAAACATTAAAAACATCTACTCTCATATATACTTCCGGTGTATCGGTTGGTTCATCAGTTTTGTGCATTCATTTTATAGTGTCAATTACAATCATATTGCATAACCACTCATATTGTCAATCCATATTCTAATATTACTAAAAAAAAAATAAAAATAAAAAAATCTTTTTCTGACTATACTTTTAATCATTCATGCTTTGCGAGATAACAATACTTCAAACAGTTTATTCTATAATTTATCATATAATCATAACAAATCAATCCTAAAAACTCTTCATATATATAATATTAATGCTCTATTATTGTATTTTATCATCTAACCATTGATAAAAAAAACCCCAAATTGCATAAAATTGTTTATCTTCTTGTTCTCTAATTTCAAATGTCAATCTACTCATCTCAGCACATTCCAATATTTTCTTAATAATTTCTTCCTGCAATGGTATTTTCTCATTCTTCCAGTTTTTAGCAAATACAATCCTAGCCGCCGTTAATACATTTACAATCAAATATTTCAAGTCTTTATTATACATATCAGGTAAAATTCCCAATAAAAAGATCTCTGGCTTCAAGTCTATGTGTTTCTTTGTCATTTTTTCCAACCACATGTGAATTTTAGTCCAATATTTTCTAGCATTCTCACAAGTCCACCACATATGATAGTATGAGCCAGGTATCTGATGACATTTCCAACATTTTTCAGATTTATTCTTAAACATTCTTGCTATTCTTGTCGGGGGAAGGTGCCACCTGTAAAACATCTTATACAAGTTTTCTTTATATGCTATTGACATTGTCATTTTATAATTTTGAGACCACAATTTTTGCCATTGCTCTAAATCAATCCCATATCCAAAATTCTTCCCCCAAGCAATCATAGTTTCTTTAACTTGTTCTTCCTCTAGTTTAATTCCCAATAAATAACCATATAACTTTTTAATCACTTTCTCATCAGTACCCATCAATATCTTATCTAAATCAGTCTGTTTATCATAGAATCCTTCCGTTTTAAAATCTTCAAGATATCTTGAGTGTATTTGCGCATATGAAAACCAATTCATCCTTATACCTTGTTCCTCTAAATTTTGGATCGTTTTAAGTCCACCCTTTTCATCCAACAGTTCCCCATATCTAACTGTTTGTTCCTTTTTATAGATCATAGGATAGGAAAATGCTTCAATAGTCGATAACCAAATTGGAATTTTCAAATAACATTGTTTTTTTATCTTCTCCCAATTTAACCACAAAGACTCCCGTATATAATGTCTTCTGAAATACCCCTGTGTTTTAGTTCCCTTGTACCATAAAAAAGCATGCCAGCCCAAGAGTAAATCATGTCCTTCTAATGTCAACAATCTATGTTTTCTTAATGTTATCCATTCTTTGACCCACATCAAACTTGCAGCTTGATAATACAATTCCCAATTAGGCAGGCCAAAACCTCCTCTATTTCTAGCATCTTGCAAAAGTTTTAACTTTATTCTCGCTTTTTTACCTTGCCATATAAACTTCAACATAGTTTTATTTAAATCTTCAAAATAGTCTTTTCCAAGTCTAATTGGTATTGTTTGAAAGAGAAATAAAATTCTAGGTAAAATATTCATCTTAATTGTTGAAATTCTCCCTATTAATGACAATTGTAAATTTTCCCATTTCTTCAAATCTGTAATTATCTGTTGTTTAAGTTTAATATAATTATTCTCTTTTAATGTGCTACATCTTGCTGTCAAATATATCCCCACACCAAACTTGATTGCAGGAAATACGACTTCAGCAACAGAGTGATCAATGTCTGGAATACTCTACCTGACTCTGTAATTTCTTCCCCAAACCCCAAAAACTTTAACTTTAGAGTTTCTACTATTGATTTTACCCCTTTCCTAAGAGGTCTGTAGGGGACATGCATAAGTGCACCAACGTGCCTACTGTCCCTGTCCTATTGTTTCTTTTATTTTTCTTATATGTTTTCATGTATTCATAACAATTTTTTTACTTATACCTATTATCTTGTAAGCAATTGACAAACCAAATAAAATAAATAAATAAATGATCTACTGTCAGTAGTTAGCACATTCCTTTGCATTTGCACAAATACAGAGTTGACTATAAACATTCTTGTTTTGATTTGCCAAAAGATACCAATCAGAACCCTTTGATTTACACAAAAAGGGTTACTAGCTAACATATGAAGTCTAAGAGAAAGACCTTGCATTTCTCTCAGGAAACATTCTGTACTACTTTGAAATATGAAAATGTTGGAAGGCCGAGTCTCAGGGAAATTTACGGCTTGCTTGGCAGCTGGTCTATTTAGCCCTGCCAATCATTCCCTCTCTTTTCAGTTCTGCAAATGCACTGTTGATTTCCTACTATCCAAACAGCCTCTAGAAGTATTTTGCTCAGGAGTAAGTAAGCAAATGAAGTCCATCACAAAGGTCTGTGGGAATATTTTCTTTCTTCACTATATTTATAGATTTATTACAATTTCTAAAGGTAGTCTTCAACTTACGACTGCAATTGAGCCCAACATTTCCATTGACAAGCAGGAAAGTTGTTAAGTGAGTTTTGCTGCCTCACTTTACAGCCTTTCTTACCACTGTTGTTAGGAGAATCACAAAAAGTGATCAGATGACCCTGGGACATTGCAACCACGCCAGTTGCCAACAGTCCAAATTTTTATCACAATACTACTGGGGATGCTGCAACAGTTGTAAGTGTGAAAAACAGGTCATAAGTCGCTTTTTTCAGTGTCGTTGTAACTTCAAATTGTCACTAAACAAAAGGTTGTTAGTCAAGAACTACTGTATTAAGTTTGTTCTCAGTATCACAGAACTATAGACAAGAAAGGAATACTGAATTTAACAGGATTTATTCTCAGTTAAATTAATAGCAATAGCAATAGCACTTAGACTGACATACTGCTTCACATTAATGTAACAATTTACGCTTATGTTAGAATTTTCACATTCAATATGTTCAAATACCTGTATATTTTTGTAGAGTTTACTTTTAAGGCAGGAATGGTAGCATACTTATCATTTATCTCCTCAATTTAGCATGGACTATTCATGTTCATAAATAAATAATAATTAATATTGGATTGTACATATTTGTCCAGCAGTTGGATTTTTTTTCTGTGTCCTATTTAAGTATTTGGATGAGTCTTTCAATGTGTATGAGAAGGACCATGAACATTTTGTCCCATATATTGGAAAAAAAATACATTTGGCCACATCCATCTAACTATGTATGTGGCTCAAACTCAGTTGTCGCCATTTGTTTGCATCTACCAAATCTTCTAGTACATGAAAAGTGTGTTGCTCTCTGAAAAAATAAACCTTAAAGGTATCTTACAATAACTACAATTATAAATAATAATTGCTGCCAAAGTGCAATCATTTTTTTATAAAACAGAACTACAGTGAAATAAATTGGTATTCAGTAATATGACTTAAATTACCTAATTTCCAAAGGGACATTATCCTTCAAACATATTCAGGGCATGCAATAAAAATGGTAACAGTATGTTTCCTATGGGAATGCAACTGAAACACAAGCAGATCCTAGTTTCGATATGGCACGATTAGGAAATAATTAAACCAATTATCTTTGTAAATAATGCAGTTTGAAAGTGAAAAAAATCTAAAGATGAGTTTTTGATATGAACTCTCCTTCATTCTGTGTTATTTTTGAGCTAAACACTGCCATAGACAAAATGCTACAATGTGATAATACAGTACCTACTTTTGTTTGGCAAACAAGTCAATGTATGTTTATCCAGGGTTAATTCCTTTCATGGAACAACTATGTCATTCTTTAAAAAAAAACATGTAATTGAGAGTAAGCAGAAATGAAAACATGGAGGGAGCCAAGGAAGAATAATTAAAGGACAGTTTCCTACACATCTTAGTTGAATACTAAAGTCTTCCTTTATTTCTTGTATGGGTCTTTCCATTTTCAGAAATTTGGTGGTGGGTGAATGGCATATAACCATGACGACAAAACCTGTGGCACGCAGAGCCATTTCCCCCGGGACGCAAGAGGTTGCCCGGAAGAGCCCAACTGCGCATGCGCATGTGCCGCCTGACAGCTGATTGTTGAATATCTGTTGTGTATGTGTGGAGGGGCAGGGGGGCATGGGAGACACGTGTGCATTCACAAAGATGCCCAGTGCATGCTGGGGGGGGGGGTCATGTGCACATACGCAGATGGATGACAAGGGGGTGATCGCATGCACATGCACAGATGCGTGGCATGTGGAGGGCTGAAAAATATAGGGTTGCTGTTTATTTTGGTAATGATGTATTTGTTTGCCAGATAACATCTATAAATTTTTTCAGATTTGAGGTTTGCATTTTATCAGTTTTAAGTTATGTAACACTGTACTTGTCCAGTCTTGAACTTTAGGATTCAGTAATTCACTTGTACTGTTCGAATAAATGTCACCTGCTCTGAAACGAAAGGATCTCAAATGATTAGCACTGTGCATGAAATGTTATCAGTCCTTAAATAGTGAAATCTCTGGCAGAAAATTTCTTTAGCATTGTTAGATCTTCAGTAGGTGTACTGGTGTGGGGGAAAGACCTTGGGGGACAGAGCAAAGAGATGCTTCCTAGGGAATGATAGGTAAGAGAAGGCATATTTTTCTGCAGCATAGCTCCCACACTTTTTCATAATCAATAAGCTAATTCCATCATTCATGTTGATGAATGTTCATTTACTTAAAAGAAAAGTTAAATATGAATGTAAGGCAAGCAGAAAACAGCTATGTCTAGAATTTCACAGGATAATTCCCATGAGTTAATCAGGCCAGTAAAAACCAGATTTGGAACCACTGTAGAAATAAAGTGATAAGTTTTTTTTGTTAGATAAATTTTAGTTATAGAGTATGTCATTAATGTTTTAAATTACAAAATCCCCAATGATACTTAATAGAAACCACATTCCAATCAATTACTGATCTGCAGGATAATTCAGGATTACTTGGTAAATAATTAAACAATCATTTTTTTCCCTAAACAAAGTAGTACCTTCTTATTGACATTTATATTTTACCAGTCTTCTCTGAAATTCAAGTTGATGCACAATGTAGTCTCAAAGGGTGGTAGTTCTCAATCCAGACTGCAGACTTGCTTAATATCAAGAAATTATTTGCCTTCAGTCTAAACTTTTTGAAATCATATGAAATGGAAAGATCATAAATAAAATGATAGAACATGTTTTGGAGCATAAGATGTTATCTTGTATTGTTATTACCAAGCAGACAATTGTAAATCAGTGGGAAATATGTTTCAGAAATCCTGGATATAGAAATGAGTTCCTAGTGGTAACTAAATGTATCTAGATTTACTCTTACAGTAATAATGCACTATTACATATGTTGTTTGGTTACTTAGGTTTGACAAAAATGTCAATAGTTATTTTCCAGGGAATGAAACACCAGAATCACATGGAATAAGTAATTATACCCATTGTACATATTTATTATCTTAAATCTACATGCTGTAGTCTCTTTGCTGTATTGTGAAGCAGCTTTGATAAATTTTGGCTCATTTCATTGTTTCCATTATCTATTAACATTTTATTAATTGTGAAAAAATGTCTATTAACTTTTAATTATGCTATAGGCATAGAAAATAAGTAGGACTATTCATATAAAATTTGGCTATATATGCTCTTTAAATGTCCTCTCTGGTGTCAACTAAAATGCTTGGGATTACCTTTTTCCTACTAAATGGGCTAAACTGTAAGAGTGGGAACAATTAACAGTCCATTTAAACTGGTTTTGTTCCACTGATTTCAACAACACAGTTCCTTTGTGAGTCATTAGTGATTAAATCTTTTTGTGTAATATTAAGAAATTTCCCCGCTCAGACTCTTAAAAGAAAGTAATTCCATTTCAGTGCTCTCCATTGATAGTCTGTGTCATTCTTAAAAGAATTTGACTTTGATCACAACAATGGCTGTGTTTTAAGGTCGGGAGCTTAGGCGTCTCCATTCTTTCAATTTTTCTGAAAACTGGACCTTGAGATAGTGAAGTAAATGAAAAGCAAGTATTATATTCATATTTACAATCAAAAGCTCTGAACAAAATCCAAGTCAAGAGTAGCTTTAATCTCTCTTCAATAGCATGATAATCACTTCCATCTACATTCTAGAATCAATATCAACTGATTAGTGCAGCATAATTCTTTTTCATCTGTGTAAAGAAGTATATCAACTGAGTTAATATACATCCAGGAAGAAGTCAACACTTTATCTAAATCCCTTAAGTTTTACATAAGACAATTGCCCAACAATGGCAATGATCTTTTTTTTTTTTTTTTTAAAAATGAATTCTGAAATCTGTAATTGTTGAAGTTATATAGTCAAGAACTGGCAATGAATTTGAAGCTCTACCAAAGTGCTGGTTTTGGATCATTTTGCTAATATATGACCTTGAACAAAGGATAATTAATGAATCTGTATCTCCTAAGACAAAACCAAAGGTGATTTTTTTGCAAATAAAACAAGATAGTGTTAATTAAATATGAATATGAAGTCTTCTCATATATATTTTCCAATATCAGAATAAACATTTTGATCAGTATTTTTTTCTTGAACAAGAATAATTTAAGCCAGAACAAGGATAGAAACAAACCTAACAGTCAAATAATCTCTAATTTGGCAGACAAAAGCTAAATTGGTTTTAGGTTTTCAGATACTGCTCAAAGTGGTTAATGGATTCCTAACTATATTATATAACTGTTATATTTGCCATATTTCTCAGATGTTTATTTTTCCATTCTCTTTCATTTTTATTTCCTTCGAGTTACTACAGAAATGAATAGCAGTATTTTTATTAAAATTAAACTATTTATATTTGCTTTAACTAGTTTCTATTATTTTCCCAGAACTGTATAATCTGAGCCCCTAATGGTATATATAAAATCCTACATGTGGCTTTTAAGGAATTGAATGAATCCAAGAATCATTACCAAATAATAATGTGTAATGTAACAAAAAGGAATTTTATAACAGGCATTAATAGAAAACAATCATATAGTTAAAGGAATATTTTTCAACAGAATAATTCTTGATATCACCCCAGTGTAATGTTAGCATTAATATGGATGCTTAACACCATATGTGACATAGAAAGAGCACTGAGCTGATGATCAGAATGTGGATGCATTCAGTGTGCAATTTAGTATGGATTGAGATTGGGAATTATTGAATGTTTTAGCTAGTAGGTTTGCTGACTTTTTTGTGGGTTTTGTCAAGTGTGCCCCTGGATGGTATGGATTGTTTTTGAGAAAATGAAGTTCAAGAGCAGAGGAGTTGATATGTGATTGGAATAGCAAAGCATAATAAAGGCAGGGGGGCTTCCTCAATGTCCCTCATGGGTTGAAAAATTCTAAATTAGAGGAAAAATGGAAATCGAAGTATTGATGGAGCAAAGGGAGACTTATTTTATTTCATTATTATTTTCAATTTTATTTGTGTACATGCCATCCATATCACTGTCTAGAAGTCTCCAAACTTGGCAACTTTAAGACTTGTGGACTTCAACTCCCAGAATTCATATGTGGATGGAGAATTCTGGGAGTTGAAGTCCACAAGTTGCCATGGTTAGGGACCCCTGGTCTTGAAGGACTAGGGAAAAAGGGATAGATTATTTTGAAGGATGGGAAACTGAACATTAGAGTCCAGTTCTTATTTCCGATGGCCTGCCCTCAAAGATTGTCTCGTTCTAGACCAGATACACACACGTAAAAAGGAATTCATTACAAAGGATTTATCTTAATCATACCATCATAAGCAATGGCAGGCAGGGTATTTGAGCAAACACATGCAGTTTTGAGCACTCCCAAAACTCTTGAAAGCTTGCTTATGAGAAGTATCTTGTAACCGAAGTCCAAAGCAACTGTAGGCAGATCATTGGCTGGTCTGGAGTCTGAGGACACTGTTTCCACTGGCAAGAGTCAGGGTACAAATCAAGAGTTTCCCATAGATGGATCATTTGTTCCCAACAAGGAAATTAGGGCACATCTTGCAAGGTTATCTTTGCAAGGCTGAGCATGAGACTGTAAGCAACTTCAGGGCCTGCAAAGCCCTCAAAGTCAGATATGATTGGAGGGTTTATATGGCTACTAGAGTCTATGAGTATCTAATTAATAAGAGAGGACGAAGTTAGTTTTAAACTTCAAAACATGAACATTGCAAAGCACTTAGTAACTTTGGTGGTGTGCAGGATGGGGCTCAATATGATAATCAATAATCTTAGTCTGTGAAATGAAAATAAATCTTAGAGAACCGATTGGGAGAATAATATAAAAAGCATAATGCACAAAACAAAAAAGTGCCACTGGGCAAAGCACAAAGCATTAGGTTATACTTACCCTAGCTGATTTGTTTTAGATCATATATCAATCGCAATAGAACTTAGACTTATATACTGCTTCACAATGCTTTACAACCCTCTTTCTGCGCGGTTTACAGAATCAGCATATTGCCCTCAACAATCTGGGTCCTCATTTTACTCAACTTGGAAGGATGGAAGGCTGAGTCTGGTGACATTAGAACTGTCAAATTGCATTCAGCTGGCAGTTAGCAAAAGTAGCCTGCAATACTGCACTCTAACCACTGCACCACCATGACTCATATGGACATTTCAAGACATTTCAAGATAATGTGAATATTTCAAGACTGGGCCAGTTTACCTTGTGGGGAGATGCCTTGCTCCTGAGGGTTTGTTGCTAGCTGTTAATTTTGCAGTTGCATGTATGAAGAATTCTTTGGGAGTAGTTCCTTTTAATTAATGTAAGAAAGTACCAGACTATGTCCATATTCTCTGCTCAAGGATATTATTCTTTCTCTTATCATATTCAGACTTTTGGCATTCCCCATTTTTCTTCATTCATTTCAAGTGATCGCAGAAGAACTCAAATTAGTAGGTCGCATCCCAGTTTTTCTTAAATGAAAAAAGAGGAATATGAGTAGGAATGATTCTCATTTGATTTCATAGCCACTGGCAAACCTTAATTGCTATACTTTCAAATATTATATTTGGTTATAATTATCCTAGGTTAAATTCCATTGGGGAACTCTGTTATACATGAAAAATAATACAAAATCTGCCACTCTTATTATTAGTTTCAATTTATAATGGACTTTTTCATAATAGGTAATCAGGAATCTATCTTTCTGATTGTTAAGGAACTTAGTAGATCATAAAATCTGATACTCTTCTACATTGTGGCTTTTCAACCATATTCTACTGAAACAAGATTAGATGGGTATACATGTCATCATTTTCATGTAACTCTCCCCTTGTTCCATGATTATTTCCTTTGACAGGATTTCTTACATACCATACTGATATCAAAGTTTTTAAAAAATCTTTCTGATTATATGATGTTGGTAACAAATGAATACTCAAAGAATATCTTAATATTTACATACTCCTTTGTTACCATTGTTAATTTTGCTGTCCAGTCAAACATGTCAAATAATTACAATAATAGCATTTCAGGCAAGTTATGTCAGCCTTATGCATAACATTAATGCATTAATGTGTCAAAACAACAGTGAATGACACAGCTCTAGGCAGTCTTAAAAGCTACTAATGGCTGCCCCACTCCAAGGAATTGATTTGCAAGCAACCCTAAAGCTATAAAACTTTCTGACTGATATATGATTTCACAAGCTCCGTTCTTACAAGTCACCTCACTTTTAGCAGATAGCCAATAGTTGCTTTAATATGAAAGCCATCCACAAAAACAATATGCTTTATTTTGCCCTCTTCGACAATTAGTAATGAATGTCACTGGTAAAAAGACATATCTTATCCAATTCAAATATGCTTTTCTGGTATATTGCAAGACAAAAACAGATTTACAAAGATGTTAATATTATAAGGCTTTCTGTATTTTTGTTAATTAAGTTCAGTTTATTGGATAACCAAGCAGAGTTAAACTAAAGCATTGAAAGAAGATAAAGCTCAATATCAGAAAATGCAGTGATATCTTGGTACTCATTGTTAATTTGCTCCAGTGGATGCGACAAGTACTAAAAACAATGAGTGTCAAATGAACCATATGACTTACCATGTGATCCTTTGTTTCTGCCAGGAAGGACTTCCTGTCTGTTCCTTTTCCTATGTCAGGGATCTTCCCACCATGACTGACTTCCTGTCTGTCCTCTGCAGCCATCTCCCTCCTCCTCTTCCAACAAACTTCCCAGCATTGCCAACTTCCTGTCCATTCCTCCACAGTGGTCCTCATTTTCCTATTTGGTTTGAGTACCAAACAAATGATGAATACCAGGATAACATTTTCATATCAAAATGCGTTGAGTACCAAATTTGACAAATGTTGGAGCAGTTGAGTACTGAGGTGCCACTCTAATGCTGAAAACAGATTCCAAAATCAATAAGCTACCAAATGAACCTCCATTACATTTTTAAATTTCTAGGATTGGAAAACACCTTCTTAATGCATTGAATGTATAAGAGCCACAAAGTATTGTCCTTAATCTTATTAATATTATGAATTAAACTTGAATGTATTAACTCTTTTCCAGATGATAAGCGGTCATCTTTGTCAGAAAGAAATTGATCAGATTGAAAATGTATCTCAGACTGAGAGCTTTGCATCATGTAATTTCACAGGATTGGCTTCCTGTTGTCCCTTGATTCTCTCGGCCATGGCTATGTAGATTCTCATTCAGTTGCCTCAGTATTAATGGATTACAATCCCTTCTGCTGATAAATCATTGGGGAAAATAGGAGCCTGGGATAATTAGGTATGTTCACTACGTTGAGTTGACCAAATGTAAAGGTGGGATAAAAATCTGATCATCATCATCATCATCATCATCATCATCATCATCATCATCATCGTCATCACCATCATCATCCCTAATTTAAATACCACATAGTTGCTGGTTAGAACATCGAATAATAGAGTTGGAAAGACTTGGAGGTATCTGGTCTCACTCCCTGCTCAAATAGGAGCCCCTATACCATTTCAGACAAATGATTGCCCAGTCTCTTTTTGAAAGCCTCCAGTGACAGAGCACTCCAACTTTTGAAGGCACACTATTCACTTGTTCTTCCGCTCTTCTGTTCTTCTGTTTTTCTTCTGTTCTTCATTGTTCTTCTGTTCAGGCCACATGTGAGCCATAACTCAATGGAATGGGCATGACAATTATGAATGCAGCCCTATAGGGGAATATGAAACGGGATTAAAGAGTAGGATGTAAGCCAGACAGCAGTTAACTTAAATGTTTACTATAAACTATTTTCTCTGGCCTACTTGGAATTGTAATATTCAGGTGGCATATGTTCTGAACTCTAAGCTCTAGATTCAGTCTGTCTGAGTCTTCATAATCCTTCTGCTTCTGAAATATAGTTTCCAATTAAATTTAGACTTTTTTTGGATTTCAGAGCCAACCCTACCATGTAATTCCAAGTTCAGTGTACCATGTGAATACTTTTAGTTAATACTTTCTCTGAGGCTGCTTTAATTCTCTCAGCTCCATAAACAGTAGAATTTCAACTGCTATACTTCATTTTCAGTTGGGTTTTCTTTCAAAAGTGTTGAAAATATAATTTAAAAAATCAAATTAAAAGTGCTAATTGTTTCTCTGCTATTCTCTTGGTGCTATATATGCTGATGGAAAAGATTGCTTCTTCACTATTAAAGAAATTTGTCATTATATGAATCTATATCCTGAAGTCAGCAACCTGTAATAAAGTGACAAGCATAAAAGAAAAAAGTAAATGATGGAATTAATGTAGGTTTTTTTTTTTTTTCATTTCACTTCAAGAATTGCTGACAATTTGTAGATACTTATCAGCTCAGTTCATTCAAGCTTTAAATTTTCTCTCATGTTGTACATAGCTCATATACTGTATGATCAGTAAAATTGTACCATAGTTGTGTATAATATTTGGGAAAGAATATTATTTTATCTGCTTCTAATACATTGATTGAGCCTATTGAAATGCATCCAATATAATAACAGTATTCCCTCTACTCATGGACATAGACCATGGAAAAACTACAGAAGCATTCAGGCAATCATTTCATTTCAGGAAACAGTTGAGGTTTATGAATTGCATTTTGAATTCATATAGTGCTTATTACTATATTGTATGCTACAACAGAGGCATCAAGCAATCATTTAAGATTCTGGGCAAATCATTCCTATTCATCATGCAATAGGAGAGAATCTCAACTTATTTCCTGTAATTTCTCTGGTTAAACAAACCTATGGTCTATAAAAGTTTTAAAACATTTAAAAATAGTGCAGTGCAGGTTTTTTTTTAAAAAATAATGCAAGGAACCATAAAGTTCTGGGTAGAAACCTGAAGGGACTGGGAGGGCCGAGTTATGTTTATTTATTGTTCCTGTTGGAAGATATGTTGCAAAATAGTCATTGAAGAGAAACGGCAACATTGAAGAGTCAACTACAGAGAAGATGCCGACAGGAGCCATTTGGGTTGTTGCTGATCATGGGATGTGTTTCCATGATGACTCCTGGCAAAATATGGGATCCCTTTTTCAGAACTGGGAAGAATTTGTTGGAATGTACCTTGTAAACTTGATTTTGAATGAAAAATCTCTGGAAGAGATAAATGAATTCAGAAAGCACTCGGTCTGGGTCAGTGTTTCCAGGATGTGAAAACACCCAATATGGTAAAGGAATAGATCAAACTACACAACTTTCACCCAACCACAGGTCTGAAGTCAATTCAAATAGTAGCTCAATAGTATTGAAAGCTGTCAAGAGATCAAGAAGAGTTGGAATGGACGCACTATCTCCATCTTGCTCCTATTACTCTAAAAGCAAGACAAATGCCATACCTGTCCATACTCGAGCTTGAAATCTGCCTGTAAAAGGTCCAGATAATCTACTGGTATCTCATCCAGGAATTTTTGTAGCTGCAGTTACTTTTATAATTACCTTCTCAACATGCCATCAGTTTTCATGGGTAAAGCCCCTGTCACACTGCACCAATGGATGGAAAGAGGATGTAAAACGGAGAAAAACACTTGCCATTCGTTGGTTAACGTGATGCTTCCGTTCTGTACTCACTGCCTCCGTTTTGCTTCCTCTCTATCTGTCCAGCATCCATGTATTGACGTTTCATCTGCTCAGAGGGTTTTGAGTGGAAAATGTATCCAATGCGTCCATTCTGCATCTGCTAGGCATATGGGGGACATCCGTTCTGCATCTGTTACGCATCCGCGATATCCGCTAGGCATCCGCTGCGCATCCGCGCAACTTGCATCAGCTCGGACGCAGGGAGGAAGTGGAACGACGTGGAACGGAGGCGCAGCGTTAGTAGTACGGACGGAGAAAGGATGAAAGTGGACGCAGCACGCAAAGAAAGCATTTAAAATGGAAAAAACGTTTGCAGAGGGGACCTATCTCGGACATTAAGGATGTATAGAGGATGCCTAGAGGATGCAAAGGGACACATAGGGGAAAACCTATATTGCCTATAAAAAGGGGGATCAACTCACCTGGATCTCACTTTCAGACCAGCAGCCCTGCTGTGCAGACCTCTGCAGCCTTCATCTGCCTCTTCCTTTTCCACAGCATCCAGTCATGTCCACCATGGATCGTAACAAACTCCTTTTGGTAGCCACCATCCTTCTGCAACAGTGCGAAGCCATCTACAGGCTCTGTGAACTCTACTACGGGAAGAAAAAGAGGTGGCCAAGAAGCGTCTGGGTCCGAAGATGGATTGGGAGAAGAGCAGAGTACGGACTGTACAACAAGCTGATGGTGGAGCTCAGGAACGAAGACACTCATGCATTCCAGAACTTCATGAGGATGCCTCCAGCCATGTTTGACGAAGTTGTGCAGCGCCTGACACCCAGGTTGACCAAACAGAGCACCAACTTCCGGCCCAGCCTGGACCCTGGGCTCAAGGTGGCACTGACTCTGTGCCACCTGGCCTCAGGGACCACCTACAGGAGCATGCAGTATGGCTGGAGGGTGCCACACAACACCATCAGCATTGTGGTCAGAGAAGTGGTGCAGGCCATCATCGAAGAATACCTGGAGGAGCTCCTCCAGTGCCCCTCCACTGATGAAGGATGGAAGAAAGTTGCAGAGCAGTGGTATCAGAAGTGGAACTTCCCACACACCGTTGGAGCCATAGATGGCAAGCACGTGGCCTGCAAAGTTCCAGCCAAGTCGGGGTCCACTTATTTCAACAACAAGGGCTTCTTCAGCATCATCCTCTTCGCTATGGTCGATGCTGACTACAAGTTCATGTACATCGATGCTTCAGGCAACGGCTCATCTTCAGATGCCCAGGTATACAACGCCAGTGACCTCAAGGAGGGGCTGGAACGCAACCTCATCATGGGCTTCCAGATCCAGACCCCCTGCCCAACGACACGCAAGACGTGCCCTACTTCATCGTGGGGGATAACGCCTTCTCCCTCAGAACCTACCTCATGAAGCCCTACACTTCCAGACTCCTCACCCGTGAAGATAGGATCTTCAACTACAGGCTGTCCAGGGCAAGGCGGGTGGTGGAGAACGCCTTTGGCATCCTGGCCAACAGGTTCCAGGTATTTCTCACCACCATGCAGCATAGCCCAGAGACCGTGAGGAGGATCGTGGAAGCTTGCTGCATCCTGCACAATCTCATGCGCACCTACTACCCAGTTTTGCAGAACAGGCTCGTGGACCTCCAGCAAGGCAATGGGGACATGGAGCCTGGGGAATAGAGGCAAGGGCAAAACCTGATAGACACTGAGGATGTGCAAGGCCCCAACAGAGCCTCACGTGAAGGGAAGAAGCAGCGCAACCTCCTGAAACACTGGTGCAACTCCCCAGCTGGAGCAGTGGAGTGGCAAGATAGGATGGTAGATGATTAATGGATGCTTCCTTCAGCCTGTCTCATCACACTGATGAGAATGGGCCATGTATGTTTGGTTGGCCTACAATGAACAGGGCATTTAATAAAGAGTTGTGTTTATGTTGAAATGTGTGGATCAATGATTACATTGTTATTGATAATAAAGGGCCATTGGTGTGGCACCTGGGAGGGTGGACCATACAGTACTAATATGCTTGCACTGGAGGTTTATCTATCCCACAGCTATCTTAACCCATCCCACAGGTATCTTAACCCATCCCAAAGGTATCCCTGCCCATCCCACAGCTATTACCCATCCCATATATATCCCTGCCCATCCCACAGCTATTACCCATCCCACAGGTATCCCTGCCCATCCCACTGCTATCCTTACCCATCCCACAAGCATGCAAAGGCTTAAACCATTTCTAAAAGTTTCCACCAAGACTTTATTGACATAAATAAATGAAGCAAGTGTGTGAAGCAAAGATAAACTTTATTGAACAACAAGCTGTAAAAGAAAAATGACCCAAGTCAAGTGTCCAAATAAAGTCCACAGGTAGCCAGCCAGCCATTCTCTGGCACTCCTCTTGGTCACTCGGAGATGTGCCCAGTCTCAGGGGTGAAGGGTCCAGGTGCTGTGGAGGTGGCTGCTGGTGGAGTGCTGGTCTGAAGCGCCACTGGGGTGCCTGGGCCCGAGAGGACAATAGGTGACGGTGTGTTGAGGAAGCTCTCAGAAAGCTGGCTCAGCCCCGTGATGTTGAGAGCTCCTTCCTCCATGCCATGGGGTGTCAGCCCCAGTACCGAGACAGATGTACTGAGGCCGGGCTTGGCTGTGGGGTGGAGGAAGGAGCAGTGTAGTGGGGCTGTCTGGTCTGCAGCTGGGTGAGGACTGGCGTTGGTGGCATCTGTGGCGTGGGTGGCATCGGTGTTGTAGGTGGCATCATTGGTGTGGGTGGCATCAGTGGAACCAGTGGCAAAGGTGGCATCCGATGAACCTGTGCCTGGACTGGGAAGGGCTGCTGCCTGTGCTGCTGGACCTCCTGGTAGCCGTAGCCCTGGTAGGTGAGGGCCTGTGGAAAGCCTTGGAATGGGAGGGACATCACCTGGGGTGGAGGAGCAGACCTGGACTGGGTGGGAGCAGGTTCCTCTGGATCTGGAGGGTTGTGAAGCAGCTTGGTGATCCGGTCCTTCACAACCTGGTACTGGGGTTCCGCCATGTCCATGAGGGTTTGGTTGACATAGGTGAGGATGGGCTTGCAGTTGGAGGATGAGGAGTCAGTGTGGACCAGCTGAGAGAGGAGATCTATGCTGCTCTGGATGGTGTCCCTGATCTCCAGCAGGACAGTGTGGCTCTGCCCCTCCTGTCTGGCTCTCTGCCTTTCTGTGGAGGTGGAGCTGGGGATGGATGCGGGTAGGGCTGTGTTGGAAGTGCCGTCTCCTTTCTCCCACTGCATCAGGAAGTCCTCCACGCACTCCACCATGGTTAGAACAGCTGTTGGGGGGTTCTCCGTCGTGGCACACTCCACAGAAACCTGCCTGGAGACAGGAGCTGACTCTCGGCCAGAAGAGGACTGGCTCTCAGCAGGCTGCCGGAGAGAGAGGGTCATGAGAGGGGCTGCTGCTGCTCCTCGGTGGTGGATCTCACCCTCCAGGAAGCTGCACCTGGCCATGACATAGGTCTCTCTGTCCGTCAGCTTAACCTTGGCCTGGCCAAATTTCTTGAGGTGCAGCTTCCCGTGCCAGGTGTGCATGTGCTTCCACCAGCCGAGGAGCACATCCGATGTGTAGCCCAGACTCTCCGCCTTCTCTCTCCAAGCAGCCTGCTTCCTTTTGGTGTCCCTGTAGAGCCGGTGTCCCTTTCCACCACAGATTGTCATTCTCTCTCAGCCACTCCAGCACCTCATCCTCGTGTTCCTCCTCAATGGAGTATTGCCTCCTCTCCCATTCCCGCATATGCCTCTTCCTCCCTTTGGCAGGACCAGATGGGCCCTCATCAGAGGGGCTTCCAGTTTGTAGGGGCTGCTTCTCCACACCACCAGCAGCAGCAGCATCAGGATCATCATCATCATCATCATCAGCAGCAGCAGCAGCAGCAGCACAAGCAGGACCAGGAGCACGAGCAGGACCAGCAGGACGAGCAGGATGAACAAGACCAGGAGCACCAGCAGTACGAGCAGGATGAGCAAGTCCAGGAGCACAAGCAGGACGAGCAGGACCAGCAGGACGAGGAGCAGCTTCAGCAGAGTAAGCACCAGCAGAAGCACCACCGCCAGGAGCAGCATCAGCAGAGTAAGCACGAGCAGAAGCACCACCACCATAAGCATCATCATCAGCTCCTCCAGAAGCAGCTGGAGCCCCAGCTGCAGAAGAGCGAGCCCATGCTACAGAAGCCCCAGCAGAAGCAGAGTGAGGGCCAGGGGGCGGGAGGGTGGCCCTGTCTCTCTTGCCAGGGCTGGCAGCAGATGGCTGAAGCTTTCTCTTTTTCCCCATGGTTGTGGGGTTGCTGGCTGGCAGGGAGGCTGACAGGAAGGCTGGCAGGCAGGCAGGCACCAAGGCTGGCAGGCACCAAGGCTGGCAGGCA
>BLBF01000026.1:23898378-23913922 GCA_015471245.1 Laticauda colubrina
GCAGGCAGGCAGGCACCAAGGCTGGCAGGCAGCAAGGCTGGCAGGCAAGCAAGCACCAAGGCTGGCAGGCACCAAGGCTGGCAGGGAGGCAGGCACCAAGGCTGGCAGGCAGGAAGGCTGGCAGGGAGGCAGGCACCAAGGCTGGCAGGATGGCAGGCAGCAAGGCAGGCAGCAAGGATGGCGGGATGGCAGGCAGGCAAGGCACTCAATGCGTCTGGCAGCAGGTCTTTCCTCTTAATGGTGACCTGCCTCCGAGCTGCTTCCCTTTATATCCACGGGGCTGATGCAATAAATCCTCCCCGCATGCGCAATTAATGCTAGGCATCCGCTAGGCTTCCGCTAGGCTTCCGCTATGCATCCACTTCATCCGCTGTGCATCCGCTATGCATCCACTTCATCCATTCCGCGTCCACTTTGCAGAGGTCCCCCGGAAGCCTTGCTGATGTGCCATCCACTCTCATCCGCTTCCATCTGCTAGGCTTCCGCTCTGCATCCGCTTTCCATCAGCCCTGCATTCTCCCCCCGTCCGTTCCTTACCGTGTTGTCCGCTCTGGTTATGCAAATTTTTGCCCATTTTGAGAGTGGATAACAATGGATGGAACATTTTTCTCATCCGCTGTGTCCTTTTTACAAACGTTTTGCATCCGTTGGGCAGTGTGACAGGGCCTTAAGAGGGCACTTGGAGTTGGGGCTTCCCAGACCTGATCCAACACCTTTGTTACTATACCACCCTAGATATGGATGGAGAGAGTAAAGAAGATGATCTCTGCATAGATAGGCAGACTCTGTTGCCGAGGCAACAGGTTGTAAAACATTTTTAAAAGACTGAAACATCCAAATAACATTGAGAAGACACATCCCCAATTCACTGAAATATAAGAAGGAGGAGGACGTATAGCACAGTCAGACTTTCAAATTTCTGTTGTCCTAGCCCAGGGCTGTCTAACTCGCAGCTCATGGGCCGGATGTGTCATGCCCTCACCACATTTAGTGAAGGAGGAAAAAAAGTCACACCGCATCATGTGATGACACCATGACAATGTGAGTTTGATACCCCTGTCCTAACCAATCTGTCCTATGATGAAAAAAACAAAAAAGGACAAAAAGCACCATGCAATTTCTATAGCAGAATTGTAGAATATCTGTAATCAAGATCAACATATAAAGACAGGGGCATTTCAAGCAAGCAAGAACCTATGTGTCCCCCCCCCCCACCCCCCCGACACATTGCAACAGACAAAACAGAAAGTGTGCTCAGAAGGGATCAAAATATTTTTGAAATGTCAGATTTTTACTTCTATGCAGGATGTGTGCACAATCCAAGTGCCATTCTTTTATTTATTTAGATTGTTATTACCTGGCCTTTTCATCATATTCTCAATTGCTTGTAATTAAACTCTGAAGATGAACAAATATGTAAAATCTTATTTTAATTGTTTACATGGCAGAAGGGGTATGAATGAGGCTCCTGACTGAACCAATATACTCACCTTCAATCTGCAGTCTTCTGCAAGTCAAATTAAACAGCTTGTCTTTCCAATAAGAAGAAAATATCAGCAACCTATGTTTGAGAGACCTTAAAAGCCTATTTCTGCAATTACCAGTATGGTTGCAAATATGAATAATAGACCTTTATCCAAGGCAGCATATTTTATTTCATAAAGCTGATGAAGCATTGGGACAAAATAATAGGTCAGTAGAGGAGGGCTGGAGATAATTTGATTTTTGAAGGCCAATTCAGTCTTATGTTCACCTCCTAAAATCCAAACCCTGTGGATATTTATATATTAGTAGAAGAATAGATTTATGTATAGGTAGGAAAATGAAGTAGAGCATGGCCAAAAGAAACATTAATATGTATGCACTTTTTTGCCTCTATTTTAAATAATGCTCAATGAAAATAAATTAAACAATTTTAAATTTAAATGCCAAACTATGTTATCTTTTTGCAGCTAGCAAAATTGCATAGCCGAAGGCTATACTCTCAGAAAGGCTACATCTTGCATCCTTTTGAATTTTTATGAACTGCTTTTTGATTGGCTGCAATTTAATAGGAATGTAGAATATTGTACTGACAAAAGGATCTTGGTGTCACTGCAGAATCCACTGTATGTGTTACCATTATGCCTTAGTTAGCTTATAATTAACTAATAGCCTTTATCTAAAGAGAGTTTGTGTATGTATGAAAAAGTAAATTTCAGACCCCTACGAGATGATGTTTTGTATGAACTCATTAATTTGAGAATACTGGTTCTCAAATATATTCTGTTTAAAGCTCAAGACCAATATGTTCATATATTTTTGCATATTGGCATCAAACCTCCACAAAATAATGAATAAATCATACAGCATCAAATAGCAAACAATTTAAATATTTGGGTGAGTGGAGTGATTTAGCACATGAGGGGCAACTCAAGGTTTCACTAGACTTTTCAATGTGCTTTTGTATAAACTGGTATGCAAAATGTTTTTGCTTTAATCAATAATTACTTCTAATAAGTTATGACATGTGTGAAACCCTCATTGGTCCAAGGGCTGGTTCCCTTCAAAATACATTTGAAAACTACTGGACTTAAACTTGAGTCAAAAGTGAGACTCTGGAGGAGGTCTGAATCACTTGTTTATAGCGCAAGGGTTTTAGAAAAAACTTCAAGATCCAAAAGCACTTTTAGGATTATAGTATGGAACTTATATGAAAATCTGGAAGAAAAAAAATCACATATGGAAAGGTACAACTAAATGCACCTCCCTTTGAGAAAAGACTTGTAGCATGTGTCCTTTCTTTTTAATCCAAACCTCTCCTCCTATTAGAACTATATAGCTTTAGAGTTACATTAGAATAGGAAGAGTTCACACCAAGAATATATAGCTTGAATCAGCCTGAGTTCCATCCGAGTGTTGGCATAACACATCAGACCCTGCTCTTCAAAAAACACAGAAGGCTCCAATCTGATGAGACAATACCATTTTTGAAGCCATTTTCCTCTAAAACAGGAGTGTCAAACTCAATTTCATCAGGATTATGCTTGACCTTAAGGAGCCAGGCTGGGGGGGGGGGGGTATGGCCAGCTTGACGTCAGGGGCACCTGTGGTGGCTTGAATGCTCTGCCAGTGAAAATGAGTTCCCAGTCTGTATCTTATTATCAAACAGGTTATTAATTTTAAAATGATTCTATTTTTCCTGCATTCTTGACAATTCTTAGAAAACATTCATGTATAAGGTTAACATTCTTTTACAAAAAGATGTTTTTCCCCAAACCTTTTTCATATTTTTATATTTTATCATATTGATAATTTGCAAAATGTATCTATAGCACAATGCATGTTTGTTTTTAATTTTCCACAGCTCAGTCCACTTTTAAGAGATACTGTCTTGAAGAGAACATACAATGTTACATTAAATAATCCAGTTATGATTCGAGTGAGAAGTTCCATTTTTAAATCTGCAGGAGGCAGAGAAGACCTCTTTTGTACATCTGATCAACAGAAGTCTAAAAAGTGAGTGTGGCAGCCCTCTGCTTCTTTGTGTCAACTCTGAAGCAAAATTGGCTGAAACCATCTTGTGCTACCTCACAGTTGCCATGAAGCCTGAGATGAAGGGAAGGGGGAAGTAAATAGCCCAACTAACAGTCAAAACAAAAAGTTTTCCTGTGGGAACCAAGGTCATCGTGACAGGTGGTGGGTGAAGGAGAAGAGGAGCCTACCACCTGTATTCATGGGACAATGTGACTGGTGACACCTGGGAGGGGGGAATTTTACTCTTTTAATTAAGTGAAAACCACAGGAACCTTTAAAGTTGGTTTCCACTGGCTATGCTGATAAGATATATCAAATAAATATGTTATTTGAGGAATCTACCTGCCTCAGAGTTCTGCTTTCAATGGGTGCATTACTTGAAACGTTGACACTTTGTTTATTAATGTAGCTAAGTCCATCTTGAGGCATTTTATTCTGTGAGGAAGCTTCCATATATCTGCCTCATTTCTTTCCCAATGCTGCCATTTTCTTCAACCATACAAGTGTCATCACTACAGGTGATTCTTGACATATGATCATCAATGATCACAATTGAGACCAGAATTTCTGTCCTTGAGTAAGGCAGTTGTTAAGTGAGTCATGTCCAATTTTACAATCTTTTTTGCCACGGTTATTGCCACTGCAATTGTTAAATGAATCATGCAGTTGTTATGGTAATCCATTCTTTCCCATTGACTTTGCTTGACAGAAGCTGGCAGTAAAGATCACAAATGGTGATCACATGGCCTTGGGATACTGCAATGTTTCAAAGCCATGCCGGTTGACAAGCGCTCAAATTTTGATCACATGACTGTGGAGATGTTACATCAGTTATAAATATAAGTTATTGTTTTCAGTGTCATTGTAACTTTAAACAGTCACTAAAGAAATGATTGTTACATATAAGTTGGGTTGACAAAATCAGAAATGAGGAGGTGATAAGCTGCCTGGGAAAGCCAAGGGAAACCATCAAAACCGTAAAAAAATGAAAGTTAGAATATTTTTGGACATGTGATGCGACACCTGGAAAAATATGCCATACTTCACTTAATCCTCCAAGAAAAGATTGAAGGCAAATGAGGTCCAGGCAGAAGAATTGCATCATGGCTTCAAAATCTTAAGGGAGTGGTTGGACAAAACTCAGCAGTGTTGATAAAACTTTTGTGTTGATAAAAATAGGATACGGCACAACAACAAGAAGAAAGAAATAGTTGTAAGTTGAGGTCCATCTGTATTGCTCTACGTGGATAAGGAAGGGTGCTGGGTAATGGTGGAGCAGAAAATGTGATACACAAGATAGCACCCTGCTCTCTCTGGTGATGGAGTGGATGGGGGGAGGGGGCTAGCTTATGAAGTCATGTGATCATCAGGAGTCAAGATGGATTTGAAGGCATGTTTTTAAAAACTTTAAACAGATGGAGGAATAGCTTTTCAGTAGCTTACAACTCAAGAAAATACAATTTACTAATGTGAGAGCAGCATTATAATTTTGCTTTGTAATTATTCAAAACAAAGATTCTGAGTCTATAACATGGAAAAGGAAAATAGAATAATTTTGAAGATCAGTGTTAAAAGTATCTTCATACAGTTTTTTAAATACCTAACTGAGGCTGGGCTTTTATTTGAGATAAGTACAATAATGAAGAAGAAGGAATGAAATGCTCATTCTCATCTTGAAAAGGTCACTGCAGAGAACCATGTTAAATGTGCAATCCTTTTTGTTATGTCTCATTACAGGCAAAATGAAACTTGAAACTTTTGTTGTAAAGAAAATCGTGATTTAATGTCTTGCATCAACTGTTCAAGAACAAAACACCGACTTGCATTCTTCAGAAATACAATGTCTATTCTGAGAAGATACTTTTTTTGTTTCCATGCTTTTCTTGATAACAAATGCAACCATGTTATTTTTTTTCTACATTCCTGATATGTATTCTTGTGCATCTTCAAGAATTAATAAAGAAACCTAAAGGCAGTATTCCCTTTTAAATTTATTCTTCAAATGTATATATATTGTAGTTTTTGATAGATTATTTATTTATTTATTAAATTGATAATGCCACTCTATTTAGACTGGGCAGAATACCACATTAAATCATATTAAAACAAACAAGGATGTCAGAGCAATCCATCTGTGACATCTGTCTTCCCATTGAGTGCCAGAGTTGATTCAGCTGACCTGGTTGGCTAGATGGAAGTTCTCTTCCTTCATCATGGCTCTGTGACATGTTCGATGGAAGAGGACAACCAAGCCAGATAGAACAAGTGTACCAGTCAAGGGTACACAATAACTGTGGTCTCCAACTAGGACCTCCAAACAAACTAAAAAAAAAAATTCCAAATTCAAAAAGAACCATATAACACATAAGATGCCACATCTACTCAAGCCCAAAGTATTGGGGAACAGCAGGTTTTAAGGACCCTTAAACAAAGTTAGGGTGAGGGACCAAACAAGTGTTTCTGAGGGTATGTTGTTTCACAGAGTAGGTACTGCAGGCTTTCAAAACAGGAAAAATATCTGAGGAAGACTTTATTGGACTTGGATTTTTCCATTATTGGGTAGCTTAATGAAAGCAGCTTCATAGCTTTTGGTGCGTTCATTCATTCATATATCAAACTCAATTAAATCTTGAAAGTGCAAATTGGCTCATCTTTAGGTCAGTGAATAGCCAGTTCAGATTTACCCAGTGCAACTGGGTACCATTTTAGGAATGCCTAAAAGATCTAAAATTCCCATGAAAGTGATTGCTCAATATGAGAAATAGGGTATCTTGAAATCAAGATACAGCATGAGAGTCACCAGATGCTACATTTTGAATATAAATGAAGACATTTAATTTTGAATGCAAATTACCACTAGCCTGCATATACAATAATGTGTTCAGGTTCTTCCATTATCTATAATAGTAGAACTAATTACTATGACACTGTTTTGAAGAAAACAGTTTCTAGTACTTAACAAGGTGTTCGTAGCAATGCAGGATTCATAAGGGATCAACCCTGCAATCTGTTACTGTTGGGCCTTTCTTTTAGTTTAATGATGAATGAAACTTAATATTTAATAGGCTGTCAACCGATACAGAAATGAAAACCATTAAAGAAAGACTTGAAACTGCAAAATCTGCATAATTTGTATTCTTGAAAGGAGACTCAAAATAAGTTTTATGTAGACAATATACAGATGTAATTGCTAGTTTTAACAAAGCACAAAAAGCTGCCAATTAAAAAGCATACTGAATCTATCATTACTATAGTCAGCAACCAAGTGCCTTAAACTCACTGTAATCCTACTGATAACTTTTTTTTAGTATCACATACTAATAAAGAACTACTACATCACAATCAATTATGAGTCATTCACAGTAATATTAGATGTATGTTGTATGTTGCAGGCAAAATGTGACAGCAAATTCCATTTTAATTAAAACATTTATGTGCAACTGGCAAATTACACCATGACAAGTATGAAATGTTATCTTATTTCAAGGTAACTATGTTACGACACAGAATGAAGTTCAAAAAGATACGTCAGGCTGTTAAGAAGGAAATGGTTAACATATAAATTACAACAAAAAAACCAAAAATATATTGAAATTACAGGGGGAAGTACTGTATTAACAGATAACATGTCCATGCATTTCATCAATATTATTCCAGTGTATAAAAAGTAAGTGACATTGTTTTGGAAAAAAATACAAGAACAGCCAAAGAAATGAAATTTACTGAAGATTACAGAAGAACAAAGATAAATTATGAATGGACTATGAAGAGGGGAAGTTTGTGAAGCTATAAAAAAATTAAACCATGAAAGGTGCCTGAACCAGATGGATTATCAGGTACTTATTATAAAAGTTTTGAGGATGAACTTTTGCAACCTTTACAAAACATGGTGAACTCTATCTACAGAAAGGAAAGATGCCAGAGAATTAAAAGAGGCCAACAGAGCACTAATAACCAGAGTCCTCCCCCTGTCCATTCCTTTCTGTGTTGTCCGCTCTGGGTATGCAAATTTTTGCCCCTTTTGAGAGCGGATAACAACGGATGGAACATTTTTCTCGTCCACTGTGTCCTTTTTACAAACGTTTACCCAGAGCGGACAACGCGGAAAGGAATGGACAGGGGGAGGACGCAGGGCGGATGGAAAGCGGATGCTCCACAGAAGCCTAGCAAATGGAAGTGGATGAGAGTGGATGGCACATCCGCAAGGCTTCCGGGGGAGCACAGCAAACCAGATGCGGAACGGAAAGAGCGGATGCAGAGCGGACGCCGAGCAGATGAAGCGGATGCACAGCGGATGCCGAGCGGAGGAAGCAGATGCAGAGCGGAAGCCTAGCGGATGCCTAGCAGAAGCCTAGTGGATGCCTAGCAGATGCCTAGCATTCAATGCGCATGCGGGGAGGATGCATTGCGTCAGCCCCGTGGATATAAAGGGAAGCAGCTCCCAAGCAGGTCACCATTCAGAGGAAAGGCCTGCTTCCAGACACATCGACTGCCTGCCTGCCTGCCTGCCAGCCTTGCTGCCTGCCTGCCTGCCTGCCAGCCTGCCTGCCAGCCTGCCTGCAAGCCAGCAACCCCACAACCATGGGGAAGAAGAGAAAGCCTCAGCCATCTGCTGCCAGCCCTGGCAACAGGGACAGGACCACCCTCCCACCCCCTGGCCCTCACTCTGCATCTACTGGGGCTTCTGCAGCACGGGCTCACTCTTCTGGGGCTGGGGCTTCTGCTGCTTCTGCTTCTGGAGGAGCTGATGATGCTGCTTCTGGCGGTGGTGCTTCTGCTGGTGCTTACTCTGCTGAAGCTGCTCCTCGTCCTACTGGTCCTGCTGGTGCTCCTGGTCCTGCTGGTGCTGCTGGTGCTGCTGGCGTTGCTAGTGCTTACTCTGCTGCTGCTGATCCTGGTCCTGCTGGTGCTGCTGCTGCTCCTACAACCTGGAAGCCCCTCTGATGAGGCCCCATGTGGTCCTGCCAAAGGGAGGAAGAGGCAGATGTGAGAACGGGAGAGGAGGCAATAGAACATCGAGGAGGAACATGAGAATGAGGTGCTGGAGTGGCTGAGAGAGAATGAGTATCTATGGCGGAAGGTACACATGCTCTATAGGACACCAAAAGGAAGCAGGCTGCTTGGAGAGAGAAGGCAGAGAGCCTGGGCTACACTTCGGAGGTGCTCCTCGGCTGGTGGAAACACATGCACACCTGGTTCGGGAAGCTGCACCTCAAGAAGTCTGGCCAGGCCGCGGTCAAGCTCACCGACTGGGAGACCTACGTGATGGCCAAGTGCAGCTTCTTGGAGGGTGAGATCTGCCACCGAGGAGCAGCCCCACTCACAACCTTCTCTCTCAGGCAGCCTGCTGAGAGCCAGTCCTCTTCCGGCAGAGTCAGCTCCTGTCTCCAGGCAGGTGTCTGTGGAGTGTGCCACGACGGAGAACCCCCCAGCAGCTGTTCTAACCGTGGCAGAGCGCGTGGAGGACCCCCTGGTGCAGTGGAAGAAAGGAGACGGCACTTCCACCACAGTCCAACCCGCATCCACCCCCAGCTCCACCTCCACAGAAAGGCAGAGAGCCAGACAGGAGGGACAGAGCCACACTGTCCTGCTGAGATAAGAGACACCATCAGGAGCAGCATAGATCTCCTCTCTCAGCTGGTACACACTGACTCCTCATCCTCCAACTGCAAGCCTTTCCTCACCTATGTGAACCAGACCCTCACGGACATGGCGGAACCCCAGTACCAGGTGGTGAAGGACAGGATCACCGATCTGCTTCACAACCCTCCAGATCCAAAGGAACCTGCTCCCACCCAGTCCAGGTCTACTCCTCTACCCCAGGTGATGTCCCTCCCATTCCAAGGCTTTCCACAGGCCCTCACCTACCAGGGCTACGGCTACCAGGAGGTCCAGCAGCACAGGCAGCAGCCCTTCCCAGTCCAGGCACAGGTTCATCGGACGCCACCTTTGCCACTGGTTCCACTGATGCCACCGATGCCATCCACGCCACTGCTGCCACCGATGCCACTGATGCCACCCACGCCACCGATGCCACCCACGCCAGTCCTCACCCAGCTGCAGACTAGACAGCCCCACTACACTGCTCCTTCCTCCACCCCACAGCCAAGCCCGGCCTCAGTACATCTGTCGTTGGTATTGGGGCTGACACCCCATGGCATGGAGGAAGGAGCTCTCAACATCACAGGGCTGAGCCAGCTGTCTGAGAGCTTACTCAACACACAGTCCCCTGTTGTCCTCTCGGGCCCAGGCACCCCAGTGGCGCTTCAGACCAGCACTCCAGCAGCAGCCACCTCCACAGCACCTGGACCCTTCACCCCTGAGACTGGGCACACCTCTGAGTGACAGAGAAGAGTGCCAGAGAATGGGTGGCTACCTGTAGTCTTTATTTGGACACTTGACTTGGGTCATTTTTCTTTTACAGCTTGTTATTAATAAAGATTATCCTTGCTTCACACACTTGCTTCATGTATTTTTGTAAATAAAGTCTTGGTGGAAAATGTTAGAAATGGTTTAAGCCTTTGCATGCTTGAGGGATGGGTAAGGATAGCAGTGGGATGGGCAGGGGTAACTTTGGGATGGGTAATAGCTGTGGGATGGGTTAAGATCGCAGTGGGATGGGCAGGGATACCTGTGGGATGGGTAGTAGCTGTGGGATGGGCAGGGATACCTTTCGGATGGGTTAAGATAGCTGTGGGATTGATAAACCTCCAGTGCAAGCATAGTGGGACTGTGTGGTCCACCCTCCCAGGTGCCACACGCATGGCCCTTTATTATCAATAACAATTTATTCATTGATCCACACATGTCAACATAAACAGAACTCTTTATTAAATGCCCTGTTCATTGTAGGCCCACCCAACATACATGGCCCAATCTCATCAGTGTGATGAGACAGGCTGAAGGAAGCATCCATTGCACCAGTGTTTCAGGAGGTTGCACTGCTTCTTCCCTTCATGTGAGGCTCTGTTGGGGCCTTGCACATTCTCAGCGTCTATCAGGTTTCGCCCTTGCCTCCATTCTCCCGGCTGCATGGTGGTGAGAAGTACCTTGAACCTGTTGGCCAGGATGCCAAAGGCGTTCTCCACCACCCGCCTTGCCCTCGACAGCCTGTAGTTGAAGATCCTCTCTTCCCGGGTGAGGCATCTGGAAGTGTAGGGCTTAATGAGGTAGGTTGTGAGGGAGAAGGCGTCATTCCCTACGATGAAGTAGGGCACATCTTGCGTGTTCTTGGGCAGGAGGTCTGGATCTGGGAAGCCCATGATGAGGTTGCATTCCAGCCCCTCCTTGAGGTGACTGGCGTTTTATACCTGGGCATCTGAAGATGAGCCGTTGCCTGAAGCATCGATGTACATGAACTTGTAGTCAGCATCAACCATGGCGAAGAGGATGATGCTGAAGAAGCCCTTGTAGTTGAAATAAGTGGACCCTGACTTGGCTGGAGCTTTGCAGGCCACGTGCTTGCCATCGGTGGCTCCAACGGTGTGGGGGAAGTTCCATCTCTGATGCCACTGCTCTGCAACTTTCTTCCAGCCTTCTTCAGTGGAGGGGCACTTCAATGATGGCCTGCACCACTTCTTTGACCACAGTGCTGATGGTGTTGTGTGGCACCCTCCAGCCATACTGCATGCTCCTGTAGGTGGTCCCTGAGTCCAGGTGGCACAGAGTCAGTGCCACCTTGAGCCCAGGTTCCAGGCTGTGCCGGAAGTTGGTGCTCTGCTTGGTCAACCTGGGTGTCAGCCACTGCACAACTTCGTCAAACATGGCTGGAGTCATCCTCATGAAGTTCTGGAATGCACAAGGGTCTTCGTTCGTCAGCTCCACCATCAGCTTGTTGTACAGTCCGTACTCTGCTCTTCTCCCGATCCATCTTCGGACCCAGACACTTTTTGGCTGCCTCCTTTTCTTCCCATAGAAGAGTTGAAAGAGCCTGTAGATGGCTTTGCACTGTTGCAGAATGATGGTGGCTACCAAAAGGACTGTGTTACGATCCATGGTGGACATGACTGGATGCTGTGGAAGAGCAAGATCCAGATGAAGGCTGCAGAGGTCTGCCCAGCAGGGCTGCTGGTCTGAAAGTGAGATCCAGGTGAGTTGTTCCCACTTTTTATAGGCAATATAGGTTTTCCCCTATGTGTCCGTTTGCATCCTCTAGGCATCCTGTAGACATCCTTAATATCCAAGATAGGTCCCCTCTGCGAACGTTTTTTCCATTTTAAATGCTTTCTTTGTGAGCTGCATCCGCTTTCATCCTTTCTCAGTTCGTGCTACTAACGCTGCGTGTCTGTTCTGCATCCGTTCCGCTTCCTCCCTGTGTCCGCTTTCTGCTGGAGCGGATTTGAGTCACGCGGATGCACAGCAGATGCCTAGCGGATGTAGCAGATGCATAACGGATGATGACAGATGCAGAACGGATGTTCCCCGTATGCGTTGTGGGTGCAGAACGGACGCGTTGGATACATTTTCTGCTCAGAAAGTTTTGAGCAGCTCAAAACTTTTTGAGAGGATGGAACCTCAGTCGACGGATGCTGGACGGATAGAGAGGAAGAAAAACGGACGCAGTGAGTACAGAACGGAAGCATCGCGTTAACCAACGGATGGCAAGTGTTTCTCTCCATTTTACATCCTCTTTCCATCCGTTGGTGCAGTGTGACATGGGCTTAAAAAAACAATATTAGGAATGTGTTGGATATTTTGGAATATTTTAAGTCATATAATGAAAAATAAGATGCATCAATTTTCTGAGATGTAGAGAAGATCTTTGATCATTTTAACTAGTTTTGTTCAAAGTTTTGGAAGATGTAAACTTTGGAGAGAACTTTATAAAATGAGTTTTCATATTGACAAAGTGCATCAAAGCACTCCTTTGGACAATTTCATGTTCTTGCAAATCTTGACTTCATTCTATATACTTTATTTATTTCTGTCTATCTTCCTCTTCCCAATCCAAAAAATTCAGGGACATATAGTCTTCCAACCGAAGCCCTATTTGTCTTTCTTCAATCAGGAGATATTCTATTCTTAAAATCCAGAAAAGGAAGGATTATTACACAAGCAAGTGAAATGGAAGGGAATAGTGACAACACTATAATTATTTTAATTGTCAACACCATTCTTTGAAATGGTAGAAAAGTTAACTACTGTGTATAATTAGTAGATAATGTTATGTTTTCCATAACTCAATTATTTAACTTTTCTAAATTAAGCACACATCTTAAAAACTGACACAAAAACTACATTCATCACACCTTTCCCAAGGTTATAATTATGAATTACAGCAGGCAGCACATCATAGCATTTACTATGCTGGGAAGTGTCATCTTTGAAAAAGGAAAGAAAAACCCCAAACCCACAGACTTGCCCTTGCTTTAACAGTAAAACCAACTATTTTTTATTTCAATCACACATTTGCATAGTGAACATGACATTTTCAAACTGTTTCTTCTATAAAGCTTAATTTGTAAAGTCAGTGCATCATCCAGTTTTGATGACAGGTGATAACGTCTATGTAGCCTTGGCTTTTCTTCATTGTTAAAACATTTTGTTCTCTAAGGATATAATACCAGTAAGTGGAGAAAAACGTCAGCATTCCAGAAAACTTCCACTCCAACAAATAACTCCAAGACAGGCATCTTCTCAAAAGTTCTGTTTTATTTGGATAGTAAACTGGCACATCTGGGGAATCCTGAATCTGAAAGTTCCAGGCTTTCTTGCAATGTATAAAAACTACAAATCTATCCCCTGCACCCATCATTGCATCACATGCCCCAATCACCATCCATCCCAACTTGAGATTTCCCCTCACCCAGGTGCAGAATAACATGACCTTGACTTATGAGAAGAATGCTATTATGTCTAACCACATACACACCAAGAAATTCCTCTGTCCCATTTTCCCAGGCTCAAGAATGTGGCAGTGTGAAAGCATGTGGTCTCAATATGGCTTTCAAAGCTGACAGTATTCTGTTTTCCTCATTTGGAGTTATGTCAGTTTATAGGCCTTGAAGTCTGCTATAATGTTGCTTTGAAAGCTTTAAAATTATATGGAATGAAATACTTATAGAACATCCTCTGAATTTTAAAAACTTGGCAAGAAATCGTAAACATATACATGCACATACATTCATTCCTTATTTAGTAAGTGCCTCATACAATGACTGTTCACAATAGTTATTCAATTATTTATTCAACAATAATTAAAAAAATACAGGTAGACCTTGACTTACAACCACAATTGATCCCAAAATTTCTGTTGCTAAATGAGACAGTTGTTAAATGGATTTTGCCCTATTTTACAACCTTTCTGACCACAGTTGTTAAGTGAATTGCTGAACTTGTTAAATTATAAAATGGTTGTTAAGTGGATCTGGTTTCCCCATTGATTTTGCTTCTCAGAAGGTCACTAAAGGTGAACACATGACCCTGGAAAACTGCAACCATCATAAACAAACAAACAAATAGACAAATTAAAATAAATAAGTAAATATGAGTCAGTTGTCAAACATCTGAATTTTGATCACATGACTGGGGGGAGATTGTAAGTGTGAAAAACAGTCATAAGTCACTTTTTTCAGTGCCATTTTAACTTTGAATGGTGACTAAATGACTGCTGTTAGTCAAAGGTTACCTTTAAATGTATGAACAATTCTGACATTTACAACTTTCCAAGGTCTGCAAAGCAAAGAAGAGCTGAAGTAAGAGCACAAGCACAGCCATGATTACATCTAGAGCAGCTATAGCCAACTGGTGGGCTGCGAGAACATTTTGGTGGGCCGCAGAGAAATCTCACCCCCAAAGCATCCCCCCAAAGCAATTATTCCAGGCTGTGCAGAAACACAAGACTGCACTACCCACATGGCCCACAGAAACCACGGGAACTCCCTTCCCACTCACTCCTTACCTAGCAAACTTGCCTGCTAAATTACTATTTTTCGAATCATCAGCTGTGAGATTTAGATTAGCTCGGAAACAAGAAATGGTTGGATTTCTTGTTTTCTAGCTAGTCTTTAGGACCTCCCTAAGAACTGAAGGTTCTATTATTCAGTGTAGATTCACGGCAAGCAAATTTTATGTAACAGACTGAGCTATCTGATGGCAGATAGATAGATCACTGAATGATTCTGTGAGCAACTCAATTTGCCTGCCTGCTTTGTCTGATTTTGGGTAAAAATTGCTCTATTTTAAAAATAAAAAATTCAATATTTACATACATGGTGTGTTGTGAGTTAATTTTGTGAGTTTGCTTGCAAGCAAATTTTATGTGACAGACTGAGCTAGCTAATGGCAGATCTCTGAATGAATCTGTGATTCTGTGAGCAACTCAATCTGCCTGCTTGCTTTGCCTAATTTTGGGTAAAAGTTGCTCTTTTTTTAATAAAAAATTCAATATTTATATAAATATTTATAATATTTTCATACAAGCCATGCCCAGCCAGTCACATGAGCACCAAGCCACACCCACAAATTAGGCCATGCCCACAGAACTGGTTAGTGGTCCCTGGGATTAAAAATTATGAGTTTGGTGGTTCCCGAGGTCAAAAAGGCTGGCGACCTCTGATCTGGAGAATGTTTCATTTAACAACCAAATTGCCAGTCCGAACTGTGGTTGCTAAATGACTATTCCATGTATTGTGCATGAATGGTTGCATGAATCATATCCCATGAATCATTGATATCAATAGGCATGATTGCTTCTTATATGATTTTTTTTTCTTAACTCATATTCCCCCACCATCTAGAATCTAGTAAATATGAATCTAGTAAATATGAAAAGAAGGTTACAGTTAATTTTTTTAACCGAACTGCGATTGACAAACTTTATCAAGAAACTGGGTAACCTTACTTCATGTTGAACTGAGGAAAAAATTTAAAAAAATCTAAAAAGTATAGATTATTTATTGTATATGAAAAATATTGTTGACAATAGGTCTCTTGCAATTTATACTTTATCAGTTATCCACGTTGAATGGAATTATGGCTTCTCCCTCTGATTTTCATTTTTTTTATCTGTAATAAAATTAATTTATTA
>BLBF01000026.1:23914322-23949798 GCA_015471245.1 Laticauda colubrina
TTACATTTTTATGTGTAAATTTATTAATTTATAGATAAAATTTGACTGTAATGATTTCTAACCTAATAATTCAATAGGCCTTTAATGCACATTGCAATTGTTAAATGAATCTTAAGATTTTCCAATGATGAACAATTATTATTTTACTTGCTAAAATTATATAAATAATAAGTACTGGTATTTTAAATTTAAGACAAACAGCAGCAGATTAAACAGATGAGTTAACAAACAGATCCAATAACCTTAACTCTGGAAACCATTCCATTCTTTGTTTAGTAATATCTCTCCAAAAATAATTTTTATCATATAAACAACACACATGAAAGAAAGTTCCTTTTACTCCACATCATTTCAAGCATTTGGAAGAATAACTATGAAATGGAAAGAGATATGCCATTCTGAGTAATGTTAAGTGCCAACAATTTATAATTTTTCATTGGATTTATGGTGTTCATAATGCTACTATTCTATCTCCTAAAAAACTTTACCCACATCTGTTACCTCCCTTTTAAATCAAGAAGTGGATTTTCTCATTGGAATAGCAGCCTATACATTTCTGAATTTTGGTTGTTTGAAATAATAAAGTATTCTCAAAACAGGTGTAAAGGTGAATAAAAGAAGTTCTAATATATTTATTACTCAAGAGAGATTTAAGCTTGATCCAGAAAAATCATGGTGGCTTGTCATCTACTTATTGCTCTATCTGTTCTTTATTTATAGGTTCCCTATTGCTGTTAAATATTTCATTTGATGGAGGTTATATACTCTCAAAAGTTTTATTTGAGCCATACCCATATTGATTATCCTGTTCTATGTATGCTATAAAAGGAGTTTGTACAAACAATTTACAATTGCCTTGTTCAGAAATTGCCTTAGCAATGATTATTCATATTATGACAGTGATGGAAAAAGTAATTTTGTGACTAATATCCACATTTATAACTTTGGTAGCATCTCTCTCTCTTAGTCACATGTTCACCATTGCAGTCAGTACCCATTGTCCTATGTCTGACCTGTTTTCTTTTTCTATCCCTCCTAGAAAATTGCTTAAACAAACTTTCTCTTCCAAACTGCCTTTTTTCCATGGTGCAGCTTGTTTCCAAAATGTGCTAACTGCAAGAAAACAAACTCAGCTCTGTGACGTGACCAATGGAAAAATGGTGGTTTGAGCCATGAATACAGAATAAATAGAATACCAAATAACAGAGTTAGAAGGTACCCTGAAGGTCATCTAATCCAACCCCCTACTCAAGCAGGAGACCCTTTCTGAGACCATTTCTGACACATGTATGTTCAGTCACCCAGCTCTTCCAGTGATGAAGCACCCACAACTTCTGAAGGCAGGCTGTTCCATTAGTTGATTGTTCTCATTGTCAGAAAATTTCTCCTTATTTCCATTAGTTGATTGTTCTCATTGTCAGAAAATTTCTCCTTATTTCTAAGCTGAATCTCTCCTTGATCAGCTTCCATCCATTATTACTTGCCTGGCCTTTGGGTGCTTTGGAAAATAGTCTTTGTGACAGCCCCTCAAATATTGGAACACACTATCATGTCACTTTGGTTTTTCCTCACATACCTCACATATATATGTATAGAAGCAAAAATAAAAATGGCTTCCTAAACTGATTTTGGATTATATTTACTGTTGTAAGAGTAAAAAGCAAGATTGTTTGATGGACTTTCCCCTTTCCTCTCTTTCTCACTGCATTAACTGCCTTTCATTGGTTCATTGTTATCTTGCACCGCTAAATCAGTGATTCTGCTAAATTAAAATTTGGATTAAATGTGTAGGATTTAAATCCCTGTCATTCCTTAAATAATTATTCTCCACTCTGGAATGATCACCAAATGAGATGGCAAGAACTGTTCTTTTTTTTTTTTTTTGGTGGGAGTAAACTTTGCTTTGGCCTTGCCTTCATTTGCTCAATTTTTGATAGAGATTTCCTCTTTGATTGCTTGGTATTTGAAATTTGGTCAATCCACAGACATTTGGATCAGCATTTATGAGCATCTAATCTTTTGCTCATGGGAAAGAAAGACTGAGTGGTTGTTTCCAGGGTAATTCTTCAACCATTATCTTCGGCCTCCAGGATTAGTGCACTGCTGGGTAAGCATGTGGTTACGAGATATAAAACATATCCATTAGGAATATAGCCCCCAAATTAATTTGGACCTGATGATTTACATGGATATACAGGAGATGTAAAATTTGCATGTACTGTAATTTGTTTTCTACTACAAATCTGCACCAATAAAAAATATCAGACATCATATATTTTTGAGTCATTGGGATTTATCCCTGTTCCATTAGAATCAGGCCATTATGTTCCTTGACAATGAAGAGAATAAAGATTCCTTTATTAGGAATGCCAGAAGCCCTGGAAAAAAATTCTCTCACAGGGTAAAAAGTCCATCTGGTTGAAAGATGAATAGTTGTCTGCCACATCTATTCATCTCCACCCCCTGCCTTTTATCCCAGTGCTAGGGTGGGGCCTTGTTAGCAGTGGTGGCTCTTCCTTCCTGAGGCTTTCGACCCATGGCTTTCCACTGCTCTCTCCTTCTCTGTATTCTCTGCAGCCGTGTGTCAGACACTGCACTCAGCTGTTCTTCTTCATCAACCACCTCCAGATTTGGGGGCTGTTGACTCTCCATCTGAGGGCTGATGGATGGCGCAGGCTCTGCCTCTGTGTGTGTCTCTCTCTCTGCCAGCTGCATTCCCTCTTCCCCCTTGGAGCTCCCAGGTTGCTCTGGTGCTGACCCTGACTTCCACACCTTCTCTTCCTATGAATTGGCTGCTGGAGGGGCCGGTGGCTGATAGGCCATAACAAAAGTTCTGGAAAATGTTATTTATGAGTAATTAATTCATCTGTGATGTCTTCTTTGTGAACAAAATTGCTCCATATTTTTTTCCTCTTTTTTCCTTGTCTTTCACTGCTCAATTATAAATGATGTCTGAGAAAGACCTTGGGAGATGGGACCCAAGGTCTCTACCTTGGGAGTGGAGAGATGAGAGACAGCATAGCCCATTGTTTCTCAATCTTGTCAATTTTAAGATGTGTGGAGTTCAACTCCCAGAATTTCCCAGCCAGCATTGCCCGTGGCTACATAGTGGATGGAGCAACAGGCTCAGAAGGGACCTGCCCTAGATTCTTGGGCCATAAAGGTAACAATAGGAGAAATTTATTTTTAGACCTGCAAGACTCCATCAGTGTAGCTCAAAAAAATAAAGGGAACACTTAAGCAACACAATGTAACTCCAAGTCAATCACACTTCTGTGAAATCAAACTGTCCACTTAGGTCGAAACACTGATTGACAATCAATTTCACATACTGCTGTGCAAATGGAATAGACAACAGGTGGAAAGCATAGGCAGTTAGCAAGACATCGCCAATAAAGGAGTAGTTCTGCAGATGGTGACCACAGACCACTTCTCAGTTCCTATGCTTTCTGGCTGATGGTTTGGTCATTTTTTAATGCGGGTAGTGCTTTCACTCTAGTGGTAGCATGAGACAGAGTCTACAACTCACACAAGTGGCTGAGGTAGTGCAGCTCATCCAGGATGGCACATCAATGCGAGCTGTGGCAAGGTTTGCTGTGTCTGTCAGCGTTGTGTCCAGAGCATGGAGGCGCTACCAGGAGACAGGCCAGGACATCTGGAGACGTGGAGGAGGCCATAGGAGGGCAACAACCCAGCATCAGCACCAACCTCCGCCTTTGTGCAAGGAGGGACAGGAGAAGCACTGCCAGAGTCCTGCAAAATGACCTCCAGCGGACCAGAAATGTGCATGTGGCTGCTCAAACAGCCAGAAACAGACTCCATGAGGGCGGTATGAGGGCCCAATGTCCACAGGTGGGGGTTGTGCTTGCAGCCCAACATCATGCAGGACGTTTGGCATTTGCCAGAGAACACCAAGGTCAGAAAATTCACCACTGGCGCTCTGTGCTCTTTACAGATGAAAGCAGGTTCACACTGAGCACATGTGACAGATGTGATAGGGTCTGGAGACGTTGTGGACAATGTTCTGCTGCCTGCAACATCCTCCAGCATGACCGGTTTAGCAGTGGGTCAGTAATGGTGTGGGGTGGCATTTCTTTAGGGGGCCTCACAGCCCTCCATGTGCTCGCCAGAGGTAACCTGACTGTCATTAAGTACCGAGATGAGATCCTCAGATCCCTTGTGAGCCATATGCTGGTGCAGTTGGCCCTAGGTTTATCCTAATACATGACAATGCTAGACCTCATGTGGCTGGAGTGTGTCAGCAGTTTCTGCAAGACAGAGGCATTGATGCTATGGACTGGCCTGCCCGTTCCCCAGACCTGACTCCAATTGAGCACATCTGGGACATCATTGCTCGCTCCATCCACCAACGCCACATTTCACCACAGACTGTCCAGGAGTTGGGGGATGCTTTAGTCCAGGTGTGGGAGGAGATCCCTCAGGAGACCATCCGCCACCTCATCAGGAGCATGCCCAGGCATTGTAGGGAGGTCATACAGGCACATGGAGGCCACACATATTACTGAGCCTCATTTTGACTTGTTTTAAGGACATTACATTAAAGTTGGATCAGCCTGTAGTGTTTTTTTTCCACTTTAATTTTGAGTGTCATTCCAAATCCAGACTTCCATGGGTTGTTAAATTTGATTTCCAATGATAATTTTTATGTGATTTTGTTGTCAGCACATTCAACTATGTAATGAACAAAGTATTTAATAAGAATATTTCATTCATTCATATCTAGGATGTCTTATTTTTGTGTTCCCTGGGTTTTGGTCTGGCTTTGAGCTTGGGGTCTGTATATTAATTTGGTTCCTTCAAAATTAATTTCATGTCCTGTGGCTTTAAGGTACTGGAAGAGGAGCCACAGACATGAAATTAATTTCAGAGAAACCAAATTAATATCCAACACTGAACACTCCAGCAACAGAATAATCAGGGAAGCCATCGAAATAGAGAAACACCCCCCAGAACATGAATAAACGGGATGATACCTCCCACCTACCAGACATCTCAAAACTAGCCCTCACCAACAAACGAGTCCCAGCCATGAAAACCAACATCAGACCCAAAACAACATAGGACACCACCGCCAACCCCCCTCATCAGACCCAGGCCCAGGCTCATCAGACCCAGGTATAAGTAAAAACATAGTTATGAATACATGGATACATATTAGAAAAATAAAAAAAATGAAAAAATAAAAGAAACAATAGGACAGGGACGGTAGGCACATTGGTGCACTTATGCATACCCCCTACAGACCTCTTAGGAAAGGGAAAATAGCAGACAGTCTAAGGTTAAAATTTTTGGGGTTTGGGGAAAAAAACCACAGAGTCAGCTGTGTATTGAATACTTAATGTCTGAGTATTCCAGACATTGACCACTCTGTTGCTGAAGTCATATTTCCTGCAATCAAGTTTGGTGTGGTTAACCTTGATTTTGTATCTATTGTGTGCTCTTGTATTGTTATGGTTGAAGCTGAAATATTCATTGACAGGTAGGACATTGCAATATATAATTTTATACATGAAACTTAGATCAGACCAAAGGTGGCGTAGTTCTAGGTTTTCTAGGTCTAGAATTTTGAGTCTGGTGGCATAAGGTATTCTGCAACGAGTAGAGGAGTGAAGAACTCTTCTTGTGAAATATTTCTGGACTTTCTCAACTGTATTAATATCAGACATGTAATGTGGGTTCCAGACTGATGAGCTGAATTCAAGTCTTGGTCTAGCAAATGTTTTGTATGCTCTAGTTATTAGTGTAATATTACCAAAGAAAAAGCTATGTAAGATTAGGTTAACAACTCTTAATGCCTTTTTGGCTATGTAGTTACAGGGGGCTCTAGCACTTAGGTCATTTGAGATGAGTACTCCAAGATCCTTGACAGAGTTTGGATCATCAACAAGGTCTTGACTATTCAGCCTGTATTTTATTTTCTGATTTTTTTTGCCAATATGTAAGACAGAGCATTTATTTGTTGAGATTTGAAGTTGCCATTTGTTTGACCATTCTGATATCAAGGTCTTTTTGAAGGATAGCAGTATTGTCTATGGTGTTGAATAACTTTACATCATCAGCGAAGAGAACACAGTTGCTCCTCATATGATCACAGAGGTCATTTATGTAGAGTATGAAGAGAGTTGGTCCTAGAAAACTGCCTTGAGGGACACTACTATTGACAGGTACAGGATTTGATAGGACACTCCCAATTTTGACCATTTGTTGTCTGTTTGACAGGAATGCTTCTATCCAGTTATGCAGTTGTCCAGAGATACCATGAGATTTTAGTTTTAGGAGTAGTTTGTTGTGTACCACTGAATCAAAAACTTTACAGAAGTCTATGTAGATTGCGTCTATTGTTTTACCCTGATCAAGTTGTGTGGTCCATGTGTGTTTGCAGTGTAATAGTTGCAGATTACATGATAGTTTTTTCCTAAAACCAAATTGTTTATTAGAGAGTAGTTTGTTTGTTCCTAAGTGGAGGATGATGGATTGGTTGATTGATTCCATGATTTTACAGGTAACACAGCATAAAGAAATTGGTCTGTAATTTTCAACTAGGCTGGGGTCTCCCTTTTTGAAGATAGTCAAAAAGATGGTAAGGCTGACCTGTTGTGCTGAGGCTCAAATATACAAACTTGCATTTAAAAGAGGAAAGAAAGTCACTCGTGTCAAGGAGCCCTGTGGTGGCCCAAATACTCTGCCAGCAAAAACAGACTCCTGAGCTCCATTTTCAGCTGCAACGGCCTCCTGCAGCCCTCTGCTAGAAAAAATGGAGCTCAGGAGGGCTGTATGTGGCCCTTCCAAACTCCGTTTTTGCTGGCAGAGGCACTGTGGTCCTTTGCTGTTTCCAAGGCAGCCCTGCAGGCCAGTCCTAAGCATCCTGAAGGTTAGATCCAGCCCCCAGGCCTTGAGTTTGACACCCCTGAATTATGATAATAAAGATGGAACAGAAAGAGGCAAAGCTTTATTTAGCAAGGAGATTAAAAGGGGCTTCTTCACTGCTGGACTTACATTAAAGGCACAGAAGCATGAACAAAAATAAATGGGTGACACATTCAACTCTTGGGAAGGTGATTGGAGATCATATGCACACTTTTGCCTCTGCTTTAAATGAGGACAGTAGAGGAAGAAGACTTCTCCACTGCATCACTTTTTCCTTTCACCTTGCAGCAAAGAAATCTATTTCATGATGAACACTGTGAAGAAGAGGTCAAGCGATTTTACCACTGTCATTTTACCCTAGTGACAACTTGCTGGAGTGAAGGTGTCAGTTCAAAGTGTCAGCTATCCAAATCAGATTACTCTTCCTTGTCTAGACTTCCATTTGGTCCCAGCCCATCTCCGTACTGCATAAGGCTGTCTAATGGACACTTAGACTAATTATGGATAACCTATTCTCCTAGCTTAAGTACCAATTTTATCCACCCATTACTGATTAGAAAGGATGAATTTTTATGCTTTTTGTGAGAGAAGGCATTTTGCCAGTTTTCCATTAGAACCCTTGGGATCTCATGTATTCAAATATGTGTACACATCTGGATATGAGGGACACAGTGAAGAATTTTGGCCTCCAAGCAGTTTATAACAATAGTATTGAGAATCAGTTTCGATTTAAATCACCCCAATTTTTACTTATACAAATAAAGCTGAAGCAAATACAATATGCATAAGATGGCATTAATTTGCAGAGCTGATACATGGTTTTATGTTTAGATAAAAAGTTGTAACAATGTACAGGTAGTTCTTTATTTACAGTAGTTCATTTAGTGACCATTCAAAGTTACTGTCAGTGTTCCTAGTAACAACCTCCAAAGAAAGAGATTCCAAGAATATTGTCTTCCCAAAGATCCACTTTATTAGAGATGTCATATTGGCACATCTGGGGAAAATCTGAATCTGAGAGTTCTGGGTTTTCCCTAACCCAAAAAAGACCCAAAATCCATCCCCTGCACCGAAACATCCATCATGTGGCTCAATCATGATTCCAACTGGAGACTACCCCCAGTCACTCCCCTCCAAGTACAGGGTAACACGTCCTTGACTTTCTGAGAAAGGAATGTTGTTGTGGCTAATCTTCCACCGCTTCTTGAAATCCCCCCTCCCAAATTCCCAGGCACTGAATGTGGCAGCCCAAAAGCCTAAAAGAAAAATGGCTTCCAGGCTGGCAATTATAATCACACCAAGAAAATGACTTATGACCATTTTTCACACAACCATTGCAGCATCTCCTTGGCCACATGATCAATATTTTGAAACTTGGCAACTGGTTCATATTTATGATGTTGCAGTGTCCTGGGGTCATGTGATCCCCTTTTGTGACCTTCTGACAAGCAAAGTCCAATGGGGAAGACAGATTCACTTAGCAACAATGTTATTAAGTTAACAACTGCAATGATTCACTTTACAACTATGGGAAGAAAGGTTGTAAAATGTGACAAAACATAACAAATGTTTCTCTTAGCAACATAAGTTTGGGGCTCAATTGTGCTCATAAGCCGAAGACTATCTGTATTTATATCTATTTATGACACCACAGTGGTTGAATTTTTCTGGGAAGATAATTGCTCTAGTGCAGGGATGTGAAACTGGATTTCTCTGAGAGCTGGATCAGCATTATACTCCTCTTCTGGGGGCTGACTGAGGGGGGATATGGGACTGATGCCTCCTGCAGCACCAGCTGACCAAAATGAAGCATGCCCTCCCCACATGGTCCCCGCAGACCATCTGTTTTAGTTGCCAGAGGCACCACGGGCCTTTGCTATTTCCAGGCCAGCCCCATGGACCAGATTTAAGCACCCTGAGGGCTGTATCCAGCTTATGGGCCTTGAGTTTGACACCCCTGCTCTAGTGGGAGAGACTGTGATGGAATTTGACAGGGATAGCATATTTTAAGTTCATAGAATCTATGAAAATTCAGCATACCTGACAGTAATAACTTTAAAAAATGAATTAGGGAACAATCTTAAATTCCTGGGAAAGGCAATAACGCTATGGCTATTTTTTCTATAGCCAGAGACCGTTTAATATAGCAGAGGGCACTGTTGTGGGTGTGGGTAAGTGTACCATTATGAAAACTCATTTTTTTCCAGGTTCTTGACAAGAAGAATGACTGTTTTAAGCCCATGTCACACTGAACCAACGGATGCAAAGAGGATGTAAAACGGACAAAAAACCTTGCCATCTGTTGGTTAACGCGATGTATCCGTTCTGTACTCACTGCCTCCATTTTGCTTCTTCTCTATCCGTCCAGCATCCGTTTATGGACGTTTCATCCGCTCCAAAAGTTTTGGGCTGCCTAAAACTTTTGCACGGAAAATGTATCCAGTTTGTCCGTTCTGCATCTGCTACGCATCTGCTACACATCCATTACACATCCGCTATATCCGCTAGGCATCCGCTGCGCATCCGCGCAACTCGCATCTGCCCGGACACAGGAGGAAGCGGAAGGGACGCGGAACGGATGCAGAATGGATGCCTAGCGGATGCAGAACGGAAACAAAGCGTCTAAAAATGGAAAAAACGTTCACAGAGGGGACCTATCTCAGATATTAAGGATGTCTACAGGATGCCTAGAGGATGCCTAGAGGATGCCTAGCGGAAAACCTATACTGCCTATAAAAAGGGGGAGCAACTCTCCTGCATCTCACTTTCAGAACAGCAGCCCAGCGGTGCAGACCTCTGCAGCCTTCATCTGGCTCTTCCTCTTCCACAGCATCCAGTCATGTCCATCGTGGATTGGAACAAAGTCCTTTCGGCAGCCACCATCCTTCTGCAACAGTGCGAACATCTACAGGCTCTGTGAACTCTACTACGGGAAGAAAAGGAGGCACCCCAAAAAAGTCTGGGTCCAAAGATGTTTGGCCAGAAGAGCAGAGGACGGACTGTACAACAAGCTGATGGTGGAGCTCAGGAGCGAAGACACTCGGGCATTCCAGAATTTCATGAGGATGCCTCCAGCCATGTTTGACGAAGTTGTGCAGCGCCTGACACCCAGGTTGAGCAAGACGAACACCAAATTCCCGCCCAGCCTGGAACCTGGGCTCAAGGTGGTACTGACTCTGTGCCACCTGGCCTCAGGGACCACCTACAGGAGCATGCAGTACGGCTGGAGGGTGCCATCCAGCACCATCAGGTTTGTGGTCAGAGAAGTGGTGCAGGCCATCATTGAAGAGTACATGGAGGAGCTCCTCCAGTGCCCCTCCACTGAAGAAGGCTGGAAGAAAGTTGCAGAGCAGTGGTATCAGAGGTGGAACTTCCCCCACACCGTTGGAGCCATAGATGGCAAGCACGTGGCCTGCAAAGCACCAGCCAAGTCGGGGTCCACTTATCACAACTACAAGGGCTTCTTCAGCATCATCCTCTTTGCCATGGTCGATACTGACTACAAGTTCATGTACATCAATGCTTCAGGCAATGGCTCATCTTCAGATGCCCAGGTATACAACGCCAGTCACCTCAAGGAGGGGCTGGAAAGCAACCTCATGGTGGGCTTCCAAGATCCAGACCCGCTGCCCAACGACACACAAGATGTGCCCTACTTCATCGTGGGGGATGACGCCTTCTCCCTCACAACCTACCTCATGAATCCCTACACCTCCAAATACCTCACCCGGGAAGAGAGGATCTTCAACTACAGGCTGTTCAGGGCAAGACGGGTGGTGGAGAATGCCTTTGGCATCCTGGCCAAAAGGTTCCAGGTACTTCTCACCACAATGCAGCATAGCCCAGAGACCATGAGGAAGATCGTGGAAGCTTGCTGCATCCTGCACAATCTCATTAGCACCCACTACCCAGTCTTGCAGAACAGGCTTGTGGACCATGAACAAGGCAATGGGGACATGGAGGCTGGGGAATGGAGGCAAGTGCAAAACCTGATCGACACTCAGGATGTGCAAGGCCCCAATAGAGCCTCATGTGACGCGAAGAATCAGCGCAACCTCCTGAAACACTGGTGCAACTCCCCAGCTGGAGCAGTGGAGTGGCAAGACAGGATGGTAAATGCTTAATGGATGCTTCCTTCAGCCTGTCTCATCACACGGATGAGATTGGGCCATGTATGTTGAGTGGCCTTACAATGAACAGGGCATTTAATAAAGAGTTGTGTTTATGTTGACATGTGTGGATGATTGATTATATTGTTATTGATAATAAAGGGCCATAGGTGTGGCACCTGGGAGGGTGGACCATACAGTCCCACTATGCTTGCACTGGAGGTTTATCTATCCCACAGCTATTACCCATCCCTGCCCATCCCACTGCTATCCTTACCCATCCCACAAGCATGCAAAGGCTTGAACCATTTCTAAAAGTTTCCACCAAGACTTTATTAAAAAAAAGAAATGAAGCAAGTGTGTGAATCATAAATAGACTTTATTAACAACAAGCTATAGGACAAAAATGAGTCTCTGGCACTCCTCCTGGTCGCTCAGTCCCAGGGGTGAAGGGTGCAGGTGCTATGGAGGTGGTTGGTGCTGGAGTGCTTGTCATCAGCTCCTCCAGAAGCAGAAGCAGCAGAAGCGCCAGCCCCAGAAGAGCGAGCCCGTGCTGCAGAAGCCCCAGCAGAACCAGAGTGAGGGCCAGGGGGCGGGATGGTAGCCCTGTCTCTCTTGCCAGGGCTGGCAGCAGATGGCTGAGGCTTGCTGTGCTTCCGCATGGTTGTGGAGTTGCTGGCTGGCAGGGAGGCTGGCAGGAACTAAGGCTGGCAGCAAGGCTGGCAGGGAGGCAGGCACCAAGGCAGACAGCAAGGCTGGCAGGAAGGCTGGCAGCAAGGCTGGCAGCAAGGCTGGCAGGCAGACATGCAGGCAGGGCAGGCAAGGCAGTCGATGTGTCCGGCAGCAGGTCTTTCCTCTGAATGGCGACCTGCTTCCGAGCTGCTTCCGTTATATCTGCGGGGCTGATGCAATGCATCCTCCCTGCATGCGCAATTAACGCCAGGCATTCGCTAGGCTTCCGCTCTGCATCCGCTGTGCATCCACTGTGCATCCGCTTTATCCGTTCGGCGTCCGCTCTGCATCCGCTGTATCCATTCCGCATCCGCTTCGCTGAGGCCCCCCGGAAGCCCTGCGGATGTGCCATCCACTCCCATCTACTTCCATCCGCTGGGCTTCCATTCCGCATTCGCTTTGCATCCGCCCTGCGTCCTCCCCCCGTCCATGTTATCCTCTCCGGTTATGCAAATTTTTGCCCCTTTTGAGAGCGGATAACAATGGATGGAACATTTTGCTCGTCCGCTGTGTCCTTTTTGCATCCGTTGCCAGTGTGACATGGGCTTTAAATCTGTAATATCTGTACATATTTTTGGTTTCCAGTAAAGAACTATTATTAGGATCCACTTGATTCATTTATTTTAGGTATTGTGATTAACTTAACAACAACATTAATTCCAGATAGGATCAACACTGAATACTTTTTATTATGACCTCTATTTTTATACAGTAAAGTGTGATTTTTCCAGTAATATTTACTCCTCTGTTTCTTTTCTGCCACAAAGTACATTCATAATGAGTTTAATTAAATGCAAATGAATGTTAGCCTATAATGTTAGAAAAGGTTGCTATTCACTGATAAATCATAATTAAATGTTTTTAGGCTAATAGTAGGAACCATTTACAGTTAGGTTGCTTCCAACATATATTAATTGTTGCTTTAAATGACAAATATTCTCAGTTAAAAGGCAAACAAATCTGAAACCCATTTTTAAAAACCACTGGGGTATATACTTCTTGAATGAACAGCATGCTTTTTATTCATCAGGACCTATTCAAAGAAGGGGAAATCCTTGATGGCATCTTCCATGGGTTAAAATCGAAGAGGCTGGATTCATTGCAACACGTTTGCTAGTTACTTTGGTGAAATGTGATTTTTTGAATAGGCCCTGAATTGTTAAGAAAATTCCCAGAAAACCGTATCAACCCAACACAAAAATAATGATCAAAGGACAAAATGGTCAGACATGAAGGTTTGGATATCTAAACTTCAAGGTTTACTAATATACAAGGCAGACCTAAACATCAGATAATTAGCCAGTAGATAGTATTAAAAGACAAGATGAATTGCAACCTCTCTAAAATCTTTCTTTTTGTATGAGAAGTATAATTGTTTTCAGTATTGTGATCATGTTCTGATTTAATAATAAGTATAGGCTGTTGCGTTCGTCCACAGTCTTCACTCTGGTCCGCGCTTCTGGCGGGAGAGCGAACTGCTCCCATTGGTTGATGCTGTTTGACAGCTGGCTATAAAGGAGCTGTCAAACGGCATCAGCTGTTGCCGCCAGCTGACTGCCTGTTATCCCGGCAGCCGCGGCAACCCTTTATTCATTGTAATAAAGTTATTTGCCTGTTAGCTCCATGTCCGCCTCAATAATTACTGCCCCTCCACAACACTGGCGACGAGGGCAGGATTCGAATAAGAGGCAGCCGGACAAGAACAGCTGAGCTCAGTCACTTTCAAAAAGAGCCGAAGCCACTTCGAACTGACTGTCACAGCCACAGGCACTATTTCATGAGCGTGAAATTCAACCTCCCTGCTGAGGAGACAGACATTGCCGATACGAGATGACTTCAAACCCTGCGTTCCCACCTTTCAGACCGACGGCTGAGACTTGGGAGTCCTATAGGAACCATTCTGACTGCTTCCTGGACGCTATAGATCTCGCTGAAGCTACAGCCCATAGGAAAAAGTCCTATTTCTTAAGTTTTTGCGGAGCCACAGTATTTGACACTGCCATGGCGTTGCTAGCTCTGCATCCTGTCAGGGATATTCCTTGGAGGGAGTTACAAGAGATCCTTTCCAATCATTATTCCCCTAAACCATCTCGAATTGCAAGGAGGCATGCCTTCAGGCGACGAATTCAGGCTGAGGGAGAGACTATCAGTGAATATATGGCTGCCCTGAGGTCAGCTGCCTTACATTGTGGATTTAGAGACTATCTAGAGGATATGCTTTTAGACCAAATAGTCTGTGGAGTTAGGGACCTAAGGCTGCAAAGGCAGCTATTAGCCAAAAGGGACCTAGCAGTAGCCATCGAAAAATCTGAGGATGCTGAGCTATCTGCACTGTCTGCAGCAGAAATCCAGGGAAACCCCATCAGACAGAGTAGCTCAGCAGTCCATTTTGATGAGGTTTCTCCAGAGGAGGGCTCTGAGGAATCAAACGATATAAATTGCCTCAGACAACAGAAACCTCTTCTAGAGGAAACGAGACCAAAACCCAACTCCCCCCCCCCCAGCAGCAGTCCATCTGCTTGAGCTATGGAGGAAACCACCTCAGGGCATCCTGCAAGTTCAGGAATGCCATCTGCTTGAATTGCCAAAGGAAAGATCACTTAGCCAGGGTCTGCCAAGTTGGGAAAACTTTTACACAGAGGTCTCAGAGAACCCCCATCTTTCAAAGGCAAGTTGAAGACTGCTATACCTGTTACCACTCCAATCAGACAAACAAAGACTCTAACAAAATCAGTATTTTTGTTTCCTTAGAAGGTAAACCCTGCAAGATGGAAGCTGACACAGGCTCTGCTCTATCCATCATTTCCTGGGAGACCCTAAACAGACTACTTCCAAGACTATCAAAGAAGAAGCTCCTTGACTGCCACCTGATTCTGCGTGATTACCAAGGCAGAACCATCCCAGTCCTCGGAAAAGGCAAGTTTTTTTATTCAATTCAAAAACTTTAAAGGTCACTTGCCTCTAGTTGTAGTGGATGGTGCCCTCCCTAGCCTGTTAGGATTAGATTGGTTCCCTGCTCTTGGCCTCAACGTAACAGGCATCCACTCTATTTCAAATACTGAAGTGGATACCTTATTCAAGGACTATGCTGATGTATTCAGCGAAGGGTTGAGGTGTTACTCAGGCACCCCAATATCATTCAGTGTAGATCCTCAGGCAATATCAATCCACCTGAAGCCTTGTAGAGTGCCCTTTGCAATCCACCCCAAGTTGGATAAGGAACTAGACAAACTAATCAAACAAGGGATATTGGAGCCTGTGGACTTTGCAAAATGGGAGACCCCATAGTTACCCCACTTAAGAAAGACGGTAGCGTGAGAATCTGTGCTGATTATAAGACCTCCCTGAATAGATACCTACAAATCAGTGCCTATCCAGTCCCTGTCATACAACACCTTTTGCATTCTTTTGAACCTGGCACTATTTTTGCAAAAGTAGACATGTCACAGGCCTACCAACAGTTCCCTGTAGATGACCAAGCTGCAGAACTACAGACCATAGTAACGCACAGGGGCACTTTAAGGTGTAGGTGCCTCCAGTTTGGCGTGAGTGTAGCCCCTGGGATTTTCCAATCTTTAATGGAGAGGCTACTCCAAGGACTCCCAGGCATAGTCCCTATTTCAATGATATTTTAATTTCAGCCATAGACAAACCACAATTGCTACAAAAAGTCAGAGCAGTTCTTGATCACTTCAGACAGCATGGTCTCAAACTTAAAAAAGACAAGTGTACCATTGCCACGAAACAAGTAGACTTTTTGGGCTATAGAATTGACGCCTCTGGTATACACCCAATTGAGTCCAAAGTCAGAGCTATTCACGAGGCACCCACACCTTCCAAAAACACTGAGCTCCAGGCCTTCTTAGGGCTTCTCAACTTCTATGCTGCATTCCTCCCTCACAAAGCTTCTGTTGCAGAGCCTCTGCACAGACTTTTGGACAAACAATCCCCCTGGCATTGGGGACCTAAGAAAGCCCATGCCTTCCATGCTGTCAAATCTTTGCTCACCTCCAAAACGGTACTAATACAGTTCAATCAACAGCTACCTTTAGTACTAGCTGCAGATGCTTCTCCTTTTGGCATTGGGGCTGTTTTGAGTCATACACTACCAAATGGTTCTGAGGCACCCATTGCCTTTTCTCCAGAACCTTTTCTTCAGCCGAGCACAACTACAGCCAGATTGACAAGGAGGCTTTGGCTTCAGTTGCTTCTGTCAAAAAAAATCATGAGTTCCTTTAAGGGCAGCATTTTGAATTAATCACCGATCACAAGCCTCTGTTAGGCCTTTTGTCTGGTAAAAAACAAACCCCACAGATTTTGTCCCCATGGATGACCAGATGGACTTTATTTCTGGCTGCTTATTCTTACATGCTGATCCATTGACCTGGAAAAAAACCTTTGCCACGCTGACGCTTTCTCAGCCGCTGCCCTCTGCCTGTTCCTGTTGAAGATCCTGCACCAATAAATACTGTTTTCGAGATCAACAATCTCAATCTTCCCATTCCTGCCCTTGACATTGCTACTCACTCCTCAAGGGACAAGGTAATCACTCAAGTTCTGGACTGGGTGGGAAGGGGGTGGCCAGCAATCCCTTATGCCCTGGAATTCCTGCCTTTCAAGGCTCGCCAGCAAGAACTATCGTCTCTGCAGGGCTGTTTACTGTGGGGAACGAGGGTGGTCATCCTTTCCAAAGTGCAGGGCTCAGTTCTGAAGGTCCTGCATGAAGGCCATCCTGTCATTGTCAGGATGAAGGCCCTGGCTTGCAGTTATGTGTGGTGACCTGGCATGAATGTCCAGATCTCCAGCTGGGTGAGCACTTGTCAGCCATGCCAGGCTACCAGGCCAGCTCCACCCACATCAACTCCAGGCAGGTGGGAAGATGCTGGAGCCCCTTGGTCCTGGCTGCACATTGATCTAGCCAGCCCTGTGCATGGGCGTACATTCCTGGTAATGGTAGATTCCTTCTCAAAGTGGAGAGACTTGGCCCTCAACAATCACTCAAGCCGTAACAAAGGTCCTAACTAGGGTATTCGTTACCCATGGCATCCCTGACACCATTGTATCCGACAATGGGCCCCAATTCACCTCCTGTGAATTTGAAGTTTATTTAGCCAACCTGGGAATCAGGCACGCCCTTACAGCTCCTTTTCACCCTGCTAGTAACGGGATGGCTGAAAGGGCAGTCAGGTCTGTAAAGGAGGCCTTGGAGAGGTTTGGCCAAATTGACTGGCATTTTAAGCTTTCTAGGTACCTGCTAACTCAACATACAACCCCCTGTGCCACTACCAACAAATCCCCGCCCGAGGTCCTTATGGGCAGATGCCTGAGAACCACCCTAGATAGGCTACATCCTCATTATGCCCCAGTCACCCCCTTGGGGTCTGATAGCCAGACCAGGAAGTTTGCCCTGCATGACCAAGTATACGCTTGCAATTATGCAGGCCACCCCTTATGAGTGTTGCGTTCATCCGCAGTCTTCACTCTGGTCTGTGCTTCTGGTGGGAGCGTGAACTGCTCCCATTGGTTGATGCCGTTTGACAGCCGGCTATAAAAGGAGCTGTCAAACGGCATCAGCTGTTGCCGCCAGCTGACTGCCTGTTAGCCCGGCAGCCACAGCAACACTTCTCCGTGTCCGCCTCAATAATTACCACCACTCCACAACATAGGCTTCAGGCACTTATACTCTTCAAACATTCTTAAAAATGTTCCCAAAATTTTGTGGGTTTTCACCCTTTCAGGGAGATGATTGAAAGGCAAGATAAGTGCCTTGAAATTTGTACCTCCAAGGCTGAAAATACTAGGATTCTGGTAAATTTATTTCTTTATTTATTGAATTTATATTGCTGCCTATTCTCCCATAGTGACTCACGGTGTCTTACATCATCTAAAACCATATTTAAAACATTAAAAACTAACAAAAAGAATCAAATAAATTAATACAGTACAATATAACAAAATCATCCCCCAACTCCCACCCCCTGCCCTGGCCACAGCAGATGACATGAGCCATTTAATGGGCTCCATCCTGCTCTAGGTTCCCAGGGCCGCTGGCAGAACCAGGTCTTCAATGCCTTCTGGAAGAGTATTAGTGTCAGCATTCCAGAAAAACTTGACTCCAATAGCTAACTCTGAACCAGACATATTCTCAAAGTTCCCTTTTATTAGAGTAATAAACTGGCACATCTGGGAAATCTGAAAGTTCCCTGGCTCAAGAATGTGGCAGCGTGGAAGCTTCTGGTACTAATATGACTTCCAAAACTGACAATTAGAGTGGGGGGCCATTCTAATCTCTGGGGGAATGATATTGCAGAGAGGGCTACCACAGAGAAGGCCTTTCTTCTGAGTCCCTGGGTCTTCTGGCTCTTGATTCTGGTAATGATATATCAATTGCCATAGTCATCTGTGAACTTTCCTCTGATGTGAGAAAGCTTTAGATAAATGTGGATGGAAGTGAGGAAAATTGGGATATTTATTTATAGACCCTTTCAGACCATTTTTTGTGTTTTTTAATACAGTTTAATTTAATTTAATAAAGTTTAATAATTGCAGTTGGGTAATACATGTTTGGAAAAGAATGTAAGGAAATTTTTGTTCTTTTATTTTCTTTGCTGCATTGCTTTTTGGATGAGAATAAATATTGTAATAAATTTAAAGATAAGCTATTCCTGTTCAAAATTTCATTTTTCCAGATTTTCAGCAGGTATTTGGTTGAACCAAATTTCTGGATCCATCCTCTGTTGAGGGAGGGGGGAGAATTCCTTACTTTATTACAACCTCTGAGTGAATAAGGGATCAATAAACTCTTACTTTAGAAAGTATGTTTTGGTGGTCCAGATTGTTTACTAAAAACCTAGGTGTATTAGATATTGAAAATTTGGTTGCTAGTTTTTCATTTACCATTATCCAGCTATTCCTATCAATTATTTCCTTCTCTGAATATTTAGGGTTTTGTAATGTCGTTTTCTTAGTTTGATCAATTTAAAATATGTCTGAGCTTCAGCAGGCCAATTTAAAACTTAAGAAAGAAACATTTCTTATGTAAGGTACTATGAATGCTCAGGTTCTTAAATAATAAATTACAAGTGTACAGAAATAGGGAAGGGAATAAAAACAGAGAGTTTTGATATGACTCACAGAGAGTTTTGATATGACTTGTTGCTCATAGAAGTTTCTTCCCAATTCTATTTGCTTTTCAATCCAATTATTATCATTGGATTCCAGCTGAATGAACAAGGACTTCTTTTGGAGTATATGTGCCAAATGTTGTTTGAAAAAGCAGCAAAATGATAAGACTGGGCTTTAGCAAAGCCATTTTTTCCCAGTGTAAGCATTTTGATTTTCTTGCTCTGAAATTTCAGAATTGTTCTACTTCTTTATTAAAAAGACAATTTTTGTGTTAGTTTTTGTCCAAATAATTCTGAACCACATCAATCGGAACATGAGTAATGAGGGAGGCTTGATGCAATCAAAAATCAAGACACAGTTGATGAGTGAGCCTCTTCTATTGAGCATACTCATCATATTGTAATATCTTGGGTTAGTTGATCATTTATTGATTAAGCATGTCTGTAAGCCACTATTATGACACAATTACAGTAGAAAGACTTATTTACTCAATTGTTCTTTTTTTTATCCATACAAAAGGGACAACAATGTTCTTGAAGGAATTATATGCAACCACACCAATCAGGGATTGAGATTAGGCTTTCTAAAAACTTTAGGTTCAACTCCTGTCCCCCCACCCCAAAGAAGGGATCATAGAAATGCAATCTTATAATGCGACTGAAGGAAAAAAATATATTGAATGCATGGAAAGTAATCATACTAAATTTGTATCTAATTTCCAGACAGATCTGGCTGGTACCTCAGAGCACTTTAAAGATGAACTGATTTATTATTCTGGAAACTTTTTGGATTATAGTACACTTTACCTGATACATGGATTATTGAGAAACTATTTAATTTAGTTGATTTTTTCCCTCTAACCCCTCCTATTCCATGCTTATGGTTTTATGCATTCCTAGTATTTAAAGGACAAGTGTGGCTTTAGACACTCACAAGTAAACACAGGTTGTTACAACCTGGTGTAAAGAATTAGGAATAATTTTAGACTGCTATTGGACTGATTGTTATTGGGATTTATTGTCACTTTTTCCACTGAAGCTTTCAAAGTGTCTACCAAAGCAATCAGATGGAAAAAAGATTTGAAAAGAATAACATTAAATTTGTATGCTATCTCACTTGTCAAGAGGCGAACCTGGGTGGTTTAGAACTAATATGTGGCTTCAGTGCTACTGTTTATGCACTGAATCACATTAACTATAATGCTAAATCAGCAATATTAATCTTTGGAGATTAAGACTCCACCTCCATACCATGTGCATCTTGCTTTCTTCCCTTTCATCTTTGATGATTTTAGTCAATTTTAATGTTGATATTTATTATTTTAATATTTTATTGTTTTTACATGGTTGTAAGTCACCTAGGGTCACCTCTTAGTGAGATGGATGGCATTCAAAATGAAACAAAGAAACAAATAAGTAAATAAATAAATGTGTGTTCCTATTCTGAAACCTCCTCTTTCCATTTTTGCAATGCTTTATACTAGGGGTCCATCGGATCTAGCCTGCAGGGCCATCGGATCTAGCCTGCAGGGCCATCCTGGAAAATATAAGGAGCCAGCCTGCGTTGCTTTAGCCCAGTCTACCCAACATAAAGAGGAAACATCGGACCAGCATGGCTTCAGCCCAATATACCCAATGCGAAAAGGAAACATGCCAGCAGTTTGGTGAGTGGAATCAAGCAGGTTACACCGACCCAGCTGGCCACACCCACCCAGTTGGCCATGCCCAGCCAGTCCCCCAAGGTCAACCACAGTCCTGATGCGGCCCTCAATGAAATTGAGTTTGACACCCCTGCTTTATACAGTATATCTAGCTATTTTGAAAATGTTCCAGAAATTAGAAAGAAAGAAACTTCAGGTTAATTTGGCCATGGAATTACCTGAATACCATTCAATTATCAAACAAGAGGAAAGATATTTCAAGGTAGGCTCTTTTTATGCCTTCATATTATTATTGTCCCAGGCTCTGTGAACTATTCTTGGTGTATTTTTTTTCAAAGCCATATGTGGCTGTTCATTTATTTTCTCTTCAAATGCATGCTATTATTGCTGCTGTTTGTAGTTTTATTTTACTTTGGCTGTGATGTCTTTTATGATCATTAGGGTTATCTTAAACTTATATTTTATATTTGTACACCACTTTGAAAACTTTAGTGCTTGGATGCTTACACATTCATTAATCTGTATTATTAAGGGGAATAGTATCTAATTTACTCCCTGTAAAATCCAACAATTATGAATTAAAAGAACTTTACATGTTTAGAGCTATTGTAATATACAGAAGTTCCTTCTCTGAGTCCATAAAATAACCTTTTAAAACATGCCTACTGTCTATTATCCTGTGTTCTGACTAACTATAGGATGATATTTGTAATTGCTAATACCAATGAGAGCCATTCTTAAAGCAGACATATAAATACTTAAGAAACAGATAATTGCAGTGCTTAAGAAGGAGAATGGCATAATATGGAGCAGAAAAAAAGAATAAGAACTCCTATATTATGTGAATTCAGACCAATGCATCTATGCTGTTATTCAGAATTATGCTGAAAGCAAGTTAAATACTGTCATTTGTCACCACTTTAGCATTTAGCTGCTTCTGTTTGAAACTGAAAACTTCCATTATTATTATAATACCCTCATGACTGAAAAAGATTTTGTTCATGGATGCCTTACAGAAGGGTCAGTCAATCCTTTTCAAGGTATTCTTCTACTATGTTCAACATCTTAGATTATAACTCTGTGGGCAAGCATGGATCATAGCCAAAGCAGTAATGCTAAAATCTGCCCTGTAAATGTTCTTCCCCTGTGTTTTTCAACTTATTTTTATACTGTTTGAGAATATCATTGGCATTTAGTTAATTTCAAATATTTAAATTAAATGTACAATTTAATAAATTATTACTATTATTTGTTATGATTTTTTAGCTTCATTTAACAGTGTTGATGGAAGAGAGGGCTAACTGCTACTATTGCTGTTGTCTGGGGCGCCTTTTTCAATGTCTCTGGATGATAGATAAACCAAAGGCCTGTTTAGAATGTTGAATCCATACAATTGGTACATACACAAAATGGCTGACATGAAACTTTTATATATTCTCAAAATGGCCACCATCAAGGTCATAGTATTCCAATTTATCAGAAGGTGAACTAGCTTGTTCAACATGTTTTGTACTACCTCAAAGGCATTCCTATATATAAATGTGATTGTACTTTTTTTGTAGCATGCTCACTTTATTTTTCTTGAATTAAACTGCTCTTCAAAAGTCAAATGGGAAAGACAAGCTGGGAAGGCACTGAGGAAAGTGATTGGAGCATACTGCTGCCTCCTGCAGCCTGAAAATTCTCTAGCCGCTAGTATTTCCCCATCTGAAAAAAATACTTTCATGGTGCAAGCCTTGGAATGTAATGAGAGATAGAAAGAAAGAGAGGATGCAAACCAAGAGTAAACATATAACAAAATTCAGCTTTATTATATCCTTAGCCCATTTTATAACTAAATAGGAGGAAGAAATCCAGATTCTACCCAAAATTTTCCTCTTTGAACAAATGTTCAAAAAGTAAAAAAAATTGGAACTTTGATGTTGATGGCAGCAAGATTACTTTATGCCTCAAAATGGAAAAACACTTTGATTCCCACAAGGGATGGATGGCTGCAAAAGTCAATGGAGTTAGCAGATTGATTGCTTTGATTACAGGAAAAAAAACACAATTACTTTTGTTTCTACTTGGAAACTGCTTCTTGGACTTTGTGCTTGAAGTGAAAAAAAATGAAACTTTGATTTTGGGTTTTACCTATTAAGCCCATGTCACACTGGCCAATGGATGCAAAAAGGACACAGCGGATGAGCAAAATGTTCCATCCGTTGTTATCCGCTCTCAAAAGGGGCAAAAATTTGCATAACCGGAGCGGATAAAACGGACGCGGGGAGGACGCAGGGCGGATGCAAAGCGGATGCGGAACAGAAGCCAAGCGGATGGAAGTGGATGGGAGCGGACGGCGCAACCGTAGGGCTTCCGGAGCGCCTCAGCAAAGCGGACGTGGAACAGATAGAGCGGATGCAGAACGGACGCCGAATGGATGAAGCGGATGCACAGTGGATGCACAGCGGATGCACAGCGGAAGCCTAGCAGATGTCTGGCGTTAATTGCGCATGCGGGGGGATGCATTGCATCAGCCCCGCGGATATAACGGAAGCAGCTTGGAAGCAGGTCGCCATTCAGAGGAAAGACCTGCTGCCGGACGGATTGGCTGCCTTGCCAGCCCTGCCTGCATGTCTGCCTGCAAGCCTTGCTGCCAGCCTCCCTGCCAGCCTTGCTGCCAGTCTCCCTGCCAGCCTTCCTGCCAGCCTTGGTTCCAGCCAGCCTCCCTGCCAGCCAGCAACTCCACAACCATGCGGAAGCACAGCAAGCCTCAGCCATCTGCTGCCAGCCCTGGCAAGAGGGACAGGGCTACCATCCCGCCCCCTGGCCCTCACTCTGGTTCTGCTGGGGCTTCTGCAGCACGGGCTCGCTCTTCTGGGGCTGGGGGTTCTGCTGCTTCTGTTTCTGGAGGAGCTGATGACAAGCACTCCAGCACCAGCCACCTGCACAGCACATGGACCCTTCACCCCTGGGACTGAGCGACCAAGACGAGTGCCAGAGACTCATTTCTGTTTTATAGCTTCTTGTTAATAAAGTCTATTTATGATTCATTTCTTTGTTTTAATAAAGTCTTGGTGGAAACTTTTAGAAATGGTTTAAGCCTTGGCATGCTTGTGGGATGGGTAAGGATAGCTTTGGGATGGGTTAGGATACCTGTGGGATGGGTAATAGCTGTGGGATGGGTTAGGATAGCAGTGGGATAGATAAACCTCCAGTGCAAGCATAGTGGGACTGTATGGTCCACCCTCGAGGTGCCACACCTATGGCCCTTTATTATCAATAATAATGTAATAATTATCCACACATGTCAACATAAACACAACTCTTTATTAAACGCCCTGTTCATTGTAGGCCAACCAAACATACATGGCCCAATCTCATCAGTGTGATGAGACAGGCTGAAGGAAGCATCCATTAAGCATCTACCATCCTGTCTTGCCACTCCACTGCTCCAGCTGGGGAGTTGCACCAGTGTTTCAGGAGGTTGCGCTGATTCTTCGCTTCATGTGAGGCTTTGTTGGGGCCTTGCACATCCTGAGTGTTGATCAGGTTTTGCACTTGCCTCCATTCCCCAGCCTCCATGTCCCCATTGCCTTGTTCATGGTCCACAAGCCTGTTCTGCAAGACTTGGTAGTGGGTGCGCATGAGATTGTGCAGTATGCAGCAAGCTTCCATGATCCTCCTCACGGTCTCTGGGCAATGCTGCATGGTGGTGAGAAGTACCTGGAACCTGTTGGCCAGGATGCCAAAGGCGTTCTCCACCACCCGTCTTGCCCTGAACAGCCTGTAGTTGAAGATCCTCTCTTCACGGGTGAGGTATTTGGAGGTGTAGGGATTCATGAGGTAGGTTGTGAGGGAGAAGGCGTCATCCCCCATGATGAAGTCGGGCACATCTTGCCTGTCATTGGGCAGGGGTTCTGTATCTGGGAAACCCACGATGAGGTTGCCTTCCAGCTCCTCCTTGAGGTGACTGGCGTTGTATACCTGGGCATCTGAAGATGAGCCATTGCCTGAAGCATCGATGTACATGAACTTGTAGTCAGCATCGACCATGGCAAAGAGGATGATGCTGAAGAAGCCCTTGTAGTTGAAATAAGTGGACCCCGACTTGGCTGGAGCTTTGCAGGCCACGTGCTTGCCACCTATGGCTCCAACGGTGTGGGGGAAGTTCCACTTCTGATACCACTGCTCTGCAACTTTCTTCCATCCTTCTTCAGTGGAGGGGTACTGGAGGAGCTCCTCCTTGTATTCTTCGATGATGGCCTGCACCACTTCTCTGACCACAATGCTGATGGTGTTGGATGGCACCCTCCAGCCGTACTGCATGCTCCTGTAGGAGGTCCCTGAAGCCAGGTGGCGCAGAGTGAGTGCCACCTTGAGCCCAGGTTCCAGGCTGGGCCGGAAGTTGGTGCTCTGCTTGGTCAACCTGGGTGTCAGCCGCTGCACAACTTTGTCAAACATGGCTGGAGGCATCCTCATGAAGTTTTGGAATGCACGAGTGTCTTCGTTCCTGAGATCCACCATCAGCTTGTTGTACAGTCCGTCCTCTGCTCTTCTGGCGAACCATCTTTGGATCCAGGCTCTTTTTGGGTGGCTCCTTTTCTTCTCACAGTAGAGTTCATAGAGCCTACAGATGGCTTCACACTGTTGCTGAACGATGGTGGCTGCCGAAAGGACTTTGTTACAGTCCACGGTGGACATGACTGGATGCTGTGGAAGAACAAGAGGCAGATGAAGGCTGCAGAGGTCTGCACCGCTGGGCTGCTGGTCTGAAAGTGAGATGCAGACAAGTTGCTCCCCCTTTTTATAGGCAATATAGGTTTTCCGCTCGGCATCCTCTAGGCATCCTGTAGGCATCCTGTAGACATCCTTAATGTCCGAGATAGGTCCCCTCTGCAAATGTTTTTTCCATTTTAAACACTTTGTTTCCATTCTGCATCCGCAAGGCATCTGTTCTGCATCCGTTCTGCATCCGTTCTGCTTCCTCCCTGCGTCCGGGCGGATGTGAGTTGTGCGGATGCGTAGCGGATGCGTAACGGATGTGTAGCGGATGCATCGCAGATGCCTAGCGGATGCAGTATGGACGAACTGGATACATTTTCCGCGCAAAAGTTTTAGGCAGCCCAAAACTTTTGGAGCGGATGAAACGTCAATAAACGGATGCTGTACGGATAGAGAGGAAGCAAAATGGAGGCAGTGAGTACATCGCATTTTCGAACGGATGTGTTAAGCCTGGGTTCCTCAACCAGGGTTAGGTAGACAAGCTAAACAGAATGTGCAGCGTTAGTCAGATTGGCACACAGATAAATGAGTGAGCTAAGCTTGTATGTTTATTAACATACAGTAAAAATAACAGATACGCTTGTGCTATCAAGAATATATTTTATTCCATTATAAGTTAATAGCATAGTCAAATAACAGTCCAATATTCATTTACCATGTAGTCAGTCCATTCAGGGGTATTCAGTTAGCAAAGTCCATGTAGAATATCCTATGTCAGTTTACAAATCAGTCCTTTGTTGTCTCTCCCGTTTGAGCAATGCAGTCTTGATTCCAAGCAGTAATCAGGGATCATCAAAGCCAGAGAGAGAGTGAGAGCAAGCCGTAGTCTTGCTACTTTTATATTGTTTTCTTAACCACTCCTTTAATTGCTATTTCACAGTTAAAGCTGTATACACTCTAACATACACTAACTATGATTCATAGTTATTATTTCACCTAAACCAGTTAGGGTAAACAATGTTATCCCTAACATTCTCCCCTTTTAGGTTACATAATAACTATGAATCATTTACATCTTTAGAAAATATTTTTCACAACTTTCTTTAAACTTAGTTGCTCCTTGAGCTTTTGTAAATTGGTCTGCAATGTTTTCTTCTGACATGCAGTATTCCAATTTTATCAGTTCATTCTTCACTGATTCTCTTACATTCAAATATCTTAGGTCAGTATGTTTTGATCTAGTTTTTACAGCAATACTAGTAGCTAACTTTATAGCTGCTTGATTATCCTCGTACACAATAATGGAATCTTTTACAGTTATACCCATGTCCAACAATAACTGTTTGTAGAAAATCAAGTCAGTGCATAATAATGACAGACATGAAAATTCAGCTTCCATCGTGGATAAGCTAATATGCTGTTGTCTGATTGACCTCCATCCTATTAGTGTCTTACCAAATAATATAGCCATCCCAGATGTTGATTTTCTAGTGTTTATATCAGTTGCAAAACTTGCATCTGCATAAGCACTAAGACTCAAATCACCCTTTGGTTCTATATATAATGCATGGTTTATTGTTCCCTTAAGATATCTCAATATTCCCTTTAAGGATTTCCAATGACATTCTTTAGGATCTGAATTAAAACGTGCCAGCTGATTTACACTATAAGCTATATCTGGCCTTGACCAATTGCTTATATATGATAAGCTACCAATCAAAGATTGATATATGGACTTATCAAATTTGGGACTTTGATCATTAGTTTGGCAAACTTCTTGACTCATTGGAGTCTTTGCCAGTTTACAAAGTTCCATCTTATAAGTTTTAATTAATTGGCAAATTTTATCTTCTTGAGATATCTTAAAACCATTATTTGTTTTATTAATTGTCAATCCTAGATACCTTTTAATTTCACCTAAATCTTTATTTTTATCTTTTTGGCTAATAATGATATAATCTCATTAGCTTCATTATTAGTTTTAGTTATTAAAGCAATATCATCTGTAAATAATAATAATAATGACACCATTCCATTATTTTCTCTTTTAAACACACACGGATCTGCTAAACCAGATTTAAAACCTATATTGTTTAACTCTTTCACAATATATTGGTTCCACTCAAACCCAGATTGTTTCAACCTGTAAAGACTCTTTTTGAGTTTCCTACAATCATTATTATTTATTTTATTGTCATTTATACCAATTGGTTTTCTTAAATATATAGTGTGCTGCAATGGTGCATGTAGATAAGCAGTTTCTACATCTAAATGTTTAATGACATAGTTTTTCTTAGCTGCCCACACTAATGCTGCTCTTAAAGATGTAGCTTTAAGGCTTGGTGCAAACACTTCATCATAATCAGATGCAGTTTGATTAAATCCTTGAGCTACTAACCTAGCTTTATGGGTAACAGTCACATCATTTCCAGTTTTTACTTTAAATATCCATTTGCACCCAATGGATTTTTCTCCTGGAGGTAATTTGGCATCTTCATACACTTTCATTACCTTTAATGAATTTAGTTCTTTTTCCATTGCCTTTTGCCAATTCTCCTGATCCTTAGCAGGATACATCCTAAGTTCATCTACACTAGTTGGAACTTTAGTTACTTGGCAAACTATACTTGCTTGATACCTATCAGGTGGTCTAGTTACACGTGTAGTACGTCTAGGTATTATAGGACTTACAGGTGGACTTTCTTCTATTAATTGTTCTTGATCATGTAACTCTTCCTGATCAACTATTTCCTCTTGTTCTGGTCCTATTTGCTCTTCGTGGACTTCTTCTTTAATTGGACTCTTCTTATAGCTAATCTGATCTTTCTGCCTTTTGTAGGGTTCAATAAATACTTCATTATTTAAATCTTGCTCTAATCTATTCCATCCTACATGTTCTAGGAATTTTGCACTAGCACTGGTGTAAACTCTAGATGTACCTGGTTCCCAGAATCTATAAGATCTATGATTAGATGTATAACCTACAAAAATCAATCTTTTAGCTCTATGCTGTCCTTTGTATCTAAGTTGTGTAGGGATATGCACCCATGCTGGTGCTCCAAATGTGTGCATGTAACTTAAATCAGGTTTTGTACCATGCCACAGTGTGAATGGTAATTCACCTGTTGTTGAATTAACAACATTATTTAATATATGATTACCACACATTATTGCTTCTCCCCATAAATTGTCAGGTAATCCTGAATCAGACATCATAGTTCGTGCCATTGATTGTAATGTTTGGCCTCTTCTCTCTATAAAGGCATTATGTTGTGGCCTATATGGTGCAGACATTTTATGTTGAATACCTAACATTCTAAGTCTGTTTTTAAATTTATTATTTGTAAATTCTGTACCATTATCAGTGATGAGAGTTACTAATTTCTTTTTAGTTTTTCTTTCAGCGAATTTTAGCCAATTAAATAGATTTTGATATGTTTCAGTTTTGCTCTTCATTAAATAGCAAAACCCATATCTAGAATAGTGGTCCATTATACTTAGTATGTAGCAAGCTCCTCCTACACTTGGTTTTTTCGGACCTATTAAATCAGCAAATACTACTTCTAATGGCTCTTTAGTAGTAAATCCATCAACTCTATTAGCTGGTATGACCCTGCTCTTATTTTGATTACAGGCATTGCATTGCAAATACTTATTACAAGATTTCAAACTTATTCCCTTAGATAATTCAACAGTTTTCTTAAGCATTTTAAAATTTAAATGCCCTAGCCTTCGATGTAACAAGTGAATACATTAATCATGAGGTTTCTTATTTTCATAAATTGTGTTAGCCACCTTTAAACCATCATCATTTAACACATATAATCCATCTCTTAAAGATGCAGTAATTCTCTTATCTTCTTTTTCAATTATGCAGTTATCTCCCCTAAATGTAACTACATATCCTAGTTTAACCAAAATTCTAACTGAAATTAAATTAAACTTAAGTTGTGATACATATAACATTTTTACATTCTCCTTTATAAAAGAACAATATGCTATACCTTCACCTTTAGCTTTCAGTTTCCAGCCATTGGCTAACGATATCTGCTGTTTACTCTGGGACATTTAAAAAATTTTTTTGTTATCATTTGTTATACAATGGGATGCCCCACTGTCAACCACCCATAAATTATTTTTTACAGCTCCGTTAGTATACATGGCTAACTCTAAATTTTTATTTAGTCTTTGATGATTTTTAGTATTCTGGCCAGCGTTCTGGCGCTTTGCCTTTTTACAAAATCTTGCCAAATGTCCTCTTCCTCTACAATTAAAACACTTTTTAATTGCGTATGCAGTAGGAGATTCATTATCTTCTTTTTGAGGTTGCTCCCTCCTTAATTCATCTCTTTCATGCCTTCTTCTGGGCTCTTCGATCAATCTGCCAGTTATATCATTTAATGTTAAATTTTGCTTTGGCAAAATTTCAAATGAAGTTACGTAGTTATCATAACTTTCATCAAGGGAAGATAGAATTATATAAACTTGGTGTTGTTCAGAGAAAATAAGCTCTTTCTCGTGTAATTCTTGGAAAATGCTTTGCATAGTTTTTAAATGACTCTGCATATCACCATTTGTTTGGAGAAGTTGTCCTGAAAAGCTTCCGTGTTAGATTTATGTGAGCACCAATATTATCTTGAACATAAATTCTCTTCAGCTTCTGCCAACACCCAAAAGCCGTTTTCTCTCCGTGGATATAAACAAGCTGTTGATCAGTTAAGGTTAACCCAATTATGCAAATGGCTTGTTGATTTTTATGCATAAATTCTTCTATCTTTAGTCTGTCTTCCTCATCCTCTGGATCCCATTCTTCTACGTTTGGTGGATTTTCAATTATGTTCCACAGACCTTCTCCTCGTAGAAGTAGACTACATTTTGTAGACCATGATACATAGTTTGTTCCATCCAGCTTGGATATAAGGGACAAACTTTGTATATTGACTTGTGCCATGTTTTCTTATATGGATATAAAAATATAATTAATAAAACACAGCTGTCTGTTTACTGTAATGTATAACAACACAAACTCTCACTTTTTACATAAATCTGTTTAACCTAGTTAAACTGACTTTGCAGCCTCTGGGCCCATAACCAGTGTTAAGCCTGGGTTCCCCAACCAGGGTTAGGTAGACAAGCTAAACAGAATGTGCAGCGTTAGTCAGATTGGCACACAGATAAATGAGTGAGCTAAGCTTGTATGTTTATTAACATACAGTAAAAATAACAGATACGCTTGTGCTATCAAGAATATATTTTATTCCATTATAAGTTAATAGCATAGTCAAATAACAGTCCAATATTCATTTACCATGTAGTCAGTCCATTCAGGGGTATTCAGTTAGCAAAGTCCATGTAGAATATCCTATGTCAGTTCACAAATCAGTCCTTTGTTGTCTCTCCCGTTTGAGCAATGCAGTCTTGATTCCAAGCAGTAATCAGGGATCATCAAAGCCAGAGAGAGAGTGAGAGCAAGCCGTAGTCTTGCTACTTTTATATTGTTTTCTTAACCACTCCTTTAATTGCTATTTCACAGTTAAAGCTGTATACACTCTAACATACACTAACTATGATTCATAGTTATTATTTCACCTAAACCAGTTAGGGTAAACAATGTTATCCCTAACAGGATGGTAAGCTTTTTTGTCCATTTTACATCCTCTTTGCATCCGTTGGTTCAGTGTGACATGGGCTTTAGATAGCTTTTTGTTATAGAAATGGCTAATTTATGTAAAAGTAGAAAGTTGAGATTTGATAGTATCATCTTATTTTACTGCAGTAAAGGAAGTTAGAAGTCAATGCCTTTTCTTTCTTCCCCCCACCCTTTTCACTACACTTTTCTCTTCCCTTCTCCCTGATTTTCACTCATGACTTTATGCTGAATTGATCTTTCTCCATAGAAATGTTGAGAACTTTTGCGGCATTTTACATCTGAGATATTCCCCCCAACAATCCACCCAAGATTTTTTACTCATGAATTTAGAGTTAACATGCTGTTTTCAATTTTGCTCTTTTAATACAATTGGTTTCTGCTCTGGAATAGATGCAAGTCAGAGACAAGAACTTCCAACTTCTGTTTGAACTTGTGTCTGTTGTTAATTCCAATTCCTATGTAGTGCATTGATAGTATATCAGACAAAAATGAATTCAAAGGACATATTTTATGTTTTACCCAGGTCATACATTTCCCTTCCAAATGCCAAAAGAGAATGTTTGTAGCTCAGGGTTGAAATGATGTGTTCTTGGTGTTATCTGAGCTTGATTTTTTTTTCTTGCAGATGAGTTTTCTTGCAGATGAGCTGTTGCATTGCTCATTCCACTTGTTATGTTCTTCCATTGTAGAATCTGTTAATTTAGCCTTGAGGTAAACTAAACAAACAGGAGACAAACAGGACAAATTCTACATTAATTGAGTAAATTATCCTGATGGTAGCATTTTTTTTCTTGTACAATTTGTGCTTCTATCTAAGCTCAATACAAGATTTAACGAATAAAGCTGGAATGGTTTATGGCTGCATGCCTATTTATATTCTTCAACTATGGTTACTTTGAGATCTTTCTTGTGAACCCAAGTGTTGTTTTGTGGAAGAAGGATGAACGGCAGTTTCTAGTCAAATGGGAAAATATGTTTTTCCCTTCCATTGATATTTTGGCAAATCATTTGTGATCAAGACCTTGTTCATTTTGATTGACTGCCTCATCAACTCTCATGTTCTCTCAGTGGTATGGACAACATTTGGCAGCAGACAGCATGGAACAAAGGAAGAAAACATGGGGTGCACCAATGTTAATGAAGATTTATTCCAGAGTGACATTTGATCAGAACTGCTGGGTGAATTCTAAGATTTCATTAGTTAAAGACAGAGAGGCGTCTGTCTGATTAAAAAGTGGGAAAAAACCAGTAGGGAGCTCTCATAAATTACCACAGCTCAATTAGGTGCAGACAGTTTAGTGAGTGTTTATTACCAGCAGAAATGACGATTTTTCCAATTAGATTAAAAGGTTTGGAAAACAAAAATTCTAGTGCTTAGTGATTTAAACCCTTTGGTAGAATAATGCATTGTGAGAAACAGCATTGATTAAAAGCAAACTGATAAGTTATTTGGGCTGCCTTCTTGTTTTGCAATGGAGCCCCTGCTGTTGCAGTACAATTTACCTCTCATGATCAATGCATGGACTTGGCTAATTTTCTCCTTGGCCTGAAGATTTATATGAATGTAAAGGGCAGCTAAATCACTGTGAAAAATACCAACATGATTTATTTGAGGTAATCATGAAGGAAGCAGAGCTGTATAAATCATAGCCAATGTATCCCTGCCCCACTGAGCCCTTCAGGCTGGCACCTCTGCCCTAGACATGGGTTGGTGGGAAAAATTATCAGAAGGAACTTTCATCCCAGGGGCCCAAAGCTAGACATAAAAGAGACACTCAATCAAAAGCGGGAGTTTATTGGGTGTTTCTGAAGCAATTACTCTCTGTCTCTTGAAGTGGGTAACGTCATTCAGGGTTTGCTGAAATCCCACCATTTAAGCGTTTATCTTGTATTGCAAATGTAATTTCCAATAGTACAGAATAAATGAGCACTTTTGATACAGTGAAGTGGAAGGGGTGTAAGAAAAGGAGTTGCTCTATGTCAACTCCTCATTGGTTGTTTTCTAAGTAACTTACTTATAGACCCACATTTCACATGCCAAACTCTGATATCCCTAAGAAGTTCTGAGAACATTCCTGCCCAAGCCCTTTACGTAGTAGTAGAACTATCTATATCTACTCTTACATAAGCTAGAAATGATATCATCTTCTACTGAGCAGTGACACACAGCCTGAATTTCCAAGGTCATGGAAACTATTACCTCAGTATAATATCTCCTTAGGTGTCTATAGAGATAAGTGATTCAATATCTCTAACCTGAGAACTAAAAAAAAAAAGGAAGATAGTGTAGTTACTCATAAATTATCCATATCACCATTCTGCAACTTTTGGCATCAATTTTTACAACCAGGGCTGTTCTAGCTTATAAAGTTACATGCAATGTATAAAGCAGAATGTTTTAAAACATATGATGATCTAATACTAACTATGATGGCTGTATGCACCTGAAAAGTCCCAATAAGAATGAAGCAGGTTGTATGTTGTGTTCTGGTAGTCAGTAATGTGTAAAAATCACCGGAATAGATACTGAAATCCATTTTCTCCATTCCTGGGGTGATGGAGTCATAGAACTTCTAGTATGAAATGTGACATAAGATCAGTTTTGTCCTAGTCTGAGAGCTTATAATAGGAAAGTTTGTGGACACTGGATACTCACAAGTTGCCCCCAAACTCCCAAAGTCATTAATGAAATTAGTAACAGAATAACATGAAAAAGTTATCAATAATGATGGAACACACACACATGTGTATATGTATATGGAATCATATGTTGATTTTGACCTTGAACTATTCACTATTGTTTATTTACAGTGTGGTTCCTAGCACAAAACTCAAATGTATCCTGAGTGTAGAAAGAGTGGTATCCTCCTTCTATAACACATCTTCCAATTGCTCTAATCTCATGGAAAAAGAAAGAGAAGATTTGGAGTTGGATGGGGAAAGAAAGAATAAAAGAATGATAGCTAAATTTGTCATGCATCATATATGACAGATCATTTTCATCCTTATACCCCATAAGCACTTTAGCTAAAAAATTGGGGGAGAGCCCAGTTATTTCTTCTATCTAAAATCCTTTATTTTCTTGACACAAAGGGGATTTTAAACCACACATTTATCAAACATTAAATCTGGTTTTCAGGACAAGGAATCACAAATGCTTCTGGCACAGGCATAAGCATGATGTAAAGGCATCAGTAATTTACCACTGTTGCTTCTCAGGAAACTGATATTTGGAGATATGATGCCCCAGAAATTAGAAGCTGATATATTTTAGCATCATCCCCTTTTATCTTGCAGTCCACGGTGGTGCAGTGGTTAGAATGCAGTATAGCAGGCTACTTCTGTTGCCTGCTGGATGCCTGAAATTTAGAAGTTCAAATCTCACCAGGCTCAAAATTGACTCAGCTTTCCATTCTTCCGAGGTCAGTAAAATGAGGACCCAGACTGTTGGGGCAATGTGTTGACTCTGTAAACCACATAGAGAGGGCTGTAAAGCAATGTAAAGTGATATATAAGTGTAAGTGCTATTGCTATTCTGTTGAGGCATAGCCATAGAAGGTCTAAACTCTGCACCCTCTCATGAGAGCAGTGTATGAGCATCCGTGCATAAACAAGGATTCAGAATGGCTATGGGAATGGGATAACATCTCTAACTTCATTTCCTACTTTCTATGTTCACTGACCTGGTCCCAAATCTCCAATTCTGAAATTTTGAGATGTAACTCGAAATATTTCTACATACTTTACTGGAGTTCATGATTGCCCCAAGAATTCTAACTAGTGTTCAGAGGAGCACCAAGCAAATAACATTAATATTTGTCATTTGGCATGGGAAAACCTTTATGACAGAGCCAGCATACATGGGCCTCACCCCACCTTGGCACTTAAGCATTAACTAGGCAACTAACAAACTCTCTTCCCCTAATCTAAGCCAATACTTTGACACTGACTGTCATCAGTTTTCCAACATTTAATTACAGACATCTAGGGAGATGGATAGCGACTCATTGTCAGATGTATTCAGGCAGTGTTTGGACAGCTATCAATCAGATAAACTTTCATTTGGATTCAGGCTGTGAGCAGAGAAGCATTTGGCCTAAATGGCCCCTTATAGCTATGGTTCTATAAAAGTCTCAACAGAGCTATTCATTTTCATGCATTATAATGAACTGGGAAGAGAGGAAACGGATGGTAGTTCCTTGTTTTGCACATCTGTTGTGATACATGAAATGACCCATTTGTTCCAAGTCTAAGACCAGTCTATTTACAGTAGCTCATAAGTATTGCATCCCCAAACTCATTTGTACAAGCAGAAGCAAATAAAAACAAGAATTATTATTTATTTTTGCCATGCCATGCTCTTATTCTGCATGATTATCATTTATTTTTCTGAATGCCAAATACGATTAAACAAACAATTTCCCCAAAATTGCCTTGGTGCACCCTTTTAAAAAGTGATTTGGAGTTTAACATTTTCTAGATAGAATCTATACAGATAAAAGCGGTTCCAGAGAACCTCCACGCTGTTGGGTCAATGCCTTTTTATGCTTTTCTAAATTGATGTTTTGTGCAATTGTCAGCTTATCCTATATTATTATATTATATTAT